>JAGTTF010000388.1:0-15355 GCA_019095985.1 Streblospio benedicti
TTGCAGTTAATTTCACCCACACAAGTTATCCAGTGTTATTCAATCTATTACTCCACAGTCTTAGATCTGTCAAGACATTAAGATGTTAAACTTATAAAGAAAAATATCAGAAAATACTTACAGACATAATCATTTTGATCAGCCAGTACTATCGTCTGCACGTGGTGTCGCGATGAAATATTGTACTCGCACTTGCTCTGTTGACTAGCTTACATATGCCGTTCGAAAATTTTGATGAAAGCAACGTCGGACTGTGAGACACCAATTATAAATTTCAAAAGCTCGACGTCCATGCAATATTTACACCTAAATTCTCAGCACAGAACAATACAATGGCCACTTATTTACAATAATCCAGTGTTACAATTTTCATTTATGTCTCTTATAATAAATGAAATGCAATTTTAGATCAGCAAGCACCTGCTCTCATGGGGTCGTTATAGAAAATCCTGTCTTTGACTTCGAATCTATAAAATTGTGAAGTGAAAGTAAAAATTGTAACATTAGATTCTTGTTCATGCTGATTTTAACTATACATATCTGTATTGATGATATTTTTAGAACAGCCGTGGATGCGGCGCCATAAAATTATTTGGAGTTGGGCTGTTGCGCATGCGCATTATCAATAACTGTCCTGACGTTTTTTCACTTAATCAGGTCCAGACGCTAACCAATATAATGGGATACTAAAAAAAATCTTCTGCATTATATTAAAGTTTAAAAATAACAAATATAAAAATCATGTCATTTTGGCACAAAAAAAATGGTCATATGCATCCGTCTATAGACTGTCCGAGTTGCTGCTGATTCCAAGTGATGCGTTGAGAGGCCAGTTAGGAATCACTGCCGCTTCTCTGGTTAAAGAATGTGGAGACTGCTCTGAAGCTAGCCAAGTTAGTCTATGTTTGATGATTATGGAACTTAATTTATCATGATGTTTGACAGTTACTATCGAATATTTAATGAATGAATTTTATATTAATTTTTTATTTGCCGTTTACTCTTAAAGATGAAAAGTTACGCAATATCATAAGCATTTTAACAAGGTGTGTAAACCCAGTATATTTTCCAGATAACTGGTGGAGTTCAACAGAGATCATGCCACTCGGGAGGTCCTCAATGTGGTAGCCCACAAGCTGTGCTCGCTACAAGCTGATGAGAAATGCAGTGATGTTTGTGCAAGAATTCCCAACTTGGCAGCGCAAATACATGAGTTTGCTTGTCATGCAACTGGCCTTTGTAGTCCAGGTAATTTTCATCATACTGCATAATGCTAATTTTTATTGTACATATATTTGATTTTTTACTCAAATGTATTTGAGCTGAAGAAAAAAAAACATGTCTTTCATTGTCTATGCTACAGAATTGCTTGCTAACTGCCTAGAGCAAAGTAAGGCTACCTCCAAAGCTTATGAGGTTTTGCGTCAATGTGAAAGTGCAGAATATGATATTGCTGTTCATGTAATTTATTGAATATATGAACTTTTTTTTCCATCTGTGGTTTTATTAATTAGTAGGAGTATGAGTGAAACTTGAAAATTCTATTTCAATTTGTTTTCCATTTTGAATCTTAGATGTATAAGAACAATAAATGGAAGGGAAAAAAACAGCATTAACTAACTAAAAGATCAATGATACTGACTGAAATCAAATTGAAATGTTTTCAGAGAGCTACCAATGCTGCTGATGGTGCGAGTGACAAAGGCCATACAGTGATGGGACTTTTGAACATTACTTCATGGAGGATGGTTTGGTCAAGACCTCTGCCTTAGTTACACCAATGGTGTACAAATATACTATTTTATATGTGTGCTAGTGCTAATTGAGTATCAATCGACTGTGTAGAAAATATAAAATTATTAATTTCAATTGCTTATTTTATTTAGAGGTAAAATATTAATGTTTTCTTTGTGTGTAAATTCTATTAAATTTTATTGTTATACTATACTGTTTTATACAAACTAGAAAAATGGCATTTGTTTTGATATTATAAATCTCTACATATAACTCTTATTGGAGAAGTCATGTTTTTCTTACAGAATATGGCTCATTTTGTACTATTTGATACAAAATTTTAGATTTGTCGAAGGATATCTTAGCAGTAAATAAAAATTGTATTGAACAATTTTATATTCTGATACTTTTTTATGCAGTGAATTCTCTAGTAGACCGCTTTGGATAGCATATTGAACCAAGTTAATTTAGAGGCTTGTTAGGATGAGAAACCAAAAACAAGACTATAGTAAATATGATTGTAATGTTATTAATATTATTTCATCTATTTCTACAAAAAAAATTATTGATATGAAAGGCAGGTTTCAGTCTGTTTGCATTTTAAATTAAGGTGTATAGCTAATTAATTATAGCTGGTAGATTTTTAATTTATATTTTGAGTTGAATAACGCGCAATTTATGTGTGGGATTATTCCAGTATTCAAACATGCAAACTATGTCTACAATTTATTTTCAAAGCCCATTATTGTAAGTGACAAGTAAATATTGACACTAGTTATAAATGGACATTTTTTCAAAATGTGCCACATAATTTTCTTAATATTGCTCGTCAATTTTCCCTTAAATAAATTATAATAAAATTAATAATTACCTTACAGTGCTGTTTTTTCATAGTTATTTATTATAACTATAATTATAGTTATCATTAAAAGACCTAAGAAACCAAATTATGTATTACGGGAACAGAAAACTGTTTGAACTACTCTTGAAACCCAAATTAGAGCTAAATTCTACTAATGCATTAATATAGCATGTACCTATCATAATATTAATTAATGTCCAGACAGTCAGTTGATAAGACTAAGACTTGAGAAGTCTAACTTAGTTCCAAATATATACATGTACTAAGCATGATCTAACCTATATACATTACCTTGCTAAAATCACAGTTAGGACTTTATAAAAACATAATGCAACCATTGACAGTGGGTGGTGCGTCTATATTGTACAGCATCAATATAGTAAGTGGGCATAGGGTTCTATCTGCATTTTAGAATCCACCTGCTGTCAATGCAACAAATGGTGTCTGTGGTAAAGTATTGGCACAAATTTGTCTTATTATGGCGATTTGTATGAAAATCCACATGAATGTTGCCAAATGTGTATACTACAAGAAAATATAAGATATGGCTTGGTACCCGAATGGGAAAAGTAAGTATATGAGTGATTTGTAATCATAGACCATGGACTTTGTGATGAATTTTCGAGTACATTTTCATGTAGGAACATAAATAAACACGAATAATCGTGCATACATATCAATTTTCTGCTGTTTTCATGAATGGGGAATTTAAGAGGGCCTTTTGATCAACGTTATGCCGAAATTTCAGGTGTAAATGTTGAGTATTAAATAAATTATGGCCATCTACTTTTAATTTAGCAAGTTCCCAACAAGTGTTGTAAAGTGGAGTTGACCTCATATTTTCAGCGTTCGGCGTATTGGGAGTCTAGTACTACTTTTTTAGCCTCGGTCTGACCTCCATTTGATTTGTGTTGAATGCACCAAAACAATGGTTGATAAACTGGGACAATTTTCAAGTGCAAGATCACTTCATCAAAAAGCATGTAAACTGACAAGGATACGCACGAAAGGTGAGAAAATAAAATGCTAAATAGACTAACTTAATGTCGGAATATTTCTCTCATATATGGCTAGTAAGAAAGTTAAAAGGTTCTTTAACGCTGCGCTAGTGTAGTCTTTAGTACCACTAGTATGATAAGTTGCCAAATAACTTGACTAAAATGCACTAATATCATTAGATCTACAGTCTAGACTAGACTAGTCTAAACTTACGTTTGGCAGGTGCGCTACATACATAGTATTCAAGACCTATTAATATATACTAGTACACCACAGTCAACACGTTCACAGACAATAAAATCAATATGTATCAGTAAACCATCTACAGTATGCTGTTATAATGGTGTAAATATAGCACTTATACACATATATATACATGTATATATTACCACCATGCAGTGTTAAAATGGGAAATAAAGACAAACTTTTCTGTAACTGAGTGGATAATAATATCTAATTTCAATAGAACATTTAAAATTTTGTACAAATTAGCTCCTCTGTGTCTTCATGACTTGGTTCATTTTAAAAATAGTAATTATAGTTTTAGATACTCAAATATACACGAAACCACGGTTTCGTGACGTGCTGTACTTTGGCCCGATTGCAGGTAAGATTCTCGTTCCCCGTAGTAAATAGAGAAAAATTGCCGACTTTCTACCCAAGAGTCTTGTATTAAAATTGTGCTAATCTTCTTACTTTTAACTTCGGCTGAATTCGCTAACCTCTGCTCTACAACATACTAGAAGTATTCGCAGAAATAATTGATAATAAAGATTTGCTGAGACATTTACTTTTCCATCTTTTTGCATCCACTACCAAATGAAAATACTACACAGAGTCCTGACAGCAAACGTTTGACGTTCCACGAGAGGGTTGGATCACAAAACAAATACTGACTAGCAGGTGGTTGCTCACAAAAGTGCTTCATTCTAATTTTCGGGATAACTTTCTCTCAAACGAATTATAAAATGTGATGATATTACTAGAGCATGCAAACAGCCATACCTTACCAGAAAACAATAACAAATGGAGCTGTCAACACACGGGTTAAGAAATATCTATAGGTGTTTGGTTGATCTATAAATCTAGACTAACATGACCCCACTCATCAAAATAAAGTGATACTGCATAGCAGGTGGATTTGAGACCTAATTATCTTTTATTTTATTTTCCAAATTAACTTTCAGTTGAAGGATTGGTGAAATGTAACATTATTACTACAGCTTGCACACAGGAATAACTTATAAGAGTTCTATTGCAGATACAGCTGTCAAGACACGGATTTAGTTTAGAAAGACGATCTTGGTAGATTTATGTAGTTTGCTGACGGAAATCAACCACCATACATGTAGTCTTTTGGCTGTTATTTCCGTTATTATCTGCCCTATTAATGTAAAATTAGGATTGGTCAATCAGTAGTAATAGGCGTTCAATCCATTCATATCATTTGACATTTTCTGATACTTTTACGGGTTATAATAGCTGAGTTTGACTTAGGTGCACATTGGAAAATAATGCCACAATATGGTCAAACTAACGAGCTTGTATATCTTTACTATCTATCATAATCTCATCTCCATCCAGTATGTTGTGGGCGAGTGTATATATAATGAGTTCTAATTCATAAATAGGATAAATAATAAATTTAAACCATATAAATATTGTGTCAAAATACGGCAAATTTCCCTTCATTAACACGGGAGCGAGTTTTATTTACCTGTAACTCAACGCTCGTGGCTGACGCATCCTCCATCACATGCTTTGCTACGGCGAACGTACATACGTATGAATCAGAGCTTTTTTTCATCAAGGCTGTTTCTTGAAACCGTGTTTTCGTGTACTACCTAGGAAACGAACCACTAAAATTTGGGAAAAAATCGTTCAGGTACAGTGCTGCTGAACTATGGAATGACCTGCCTGAATATATAAGATCTGTGGGGAATTTTAATCAATTCACTAATCTCTTACAATCTTGGAATGGGAAAATATGTAAATGTACTGCATGCTCTAATTAATTGTGTTACTTCGTCCGGTGCTTTATGCTCTAATTATTTGTAATTAATGTATTGTGTATGTGTATTATGCGCACGTGTGACTGTGTATGAATGAGTCGATCAAAAGCTCCTTAGAGCTTGTGTTTATTGTTGTAATCTATATCGACTTTAAATAAACTTTATCTTTATCTTTAACTAAATTTCATTACAAAACCTGTCAAAGGTAAGTTTCTGGCCATTCTGTACGACTGGGTATGTCACGAGAGGTATATATATGGACAAGAACTCTATGTTTGTTTGTTTGTATGGATACTCTGCAGCCATCAACTTTGATGATTATAGCAGAGGGAGGCCACGTGGTGTTGGTACATGGACTTCCAAATATTCTTATTTATAATTGCTATTTGTAAAAAGAAAAATAATAAATCTAAATTAAATATAACATATATGTAGTCTCCTCAAACTGCTATATTTCTCTGTCAGTAAAACATACATCTTGATTGATTTAGATGTACATACTCTAACCTGCTATATATTTTTGTCAAAAAGTGTATACTGAAAAATGTCTATTGTCATTTTAATGTGAGTTGATTGCTATTTATTTTAGCTGCAGTTATTGAACTGCCCCTCTTGATGGATATGTACCCAATATTAGTCACAGTGCTGGCTCACTACACTTGTATATTCACAGAATTGAAGCGTAAAACAATTGGATGTGAAAGTAAGTATTCTAAGTATCGTTTCCAATACCATATGTAGAGGATAAAAGTAGAAAAAGTAGAAAAACAGATTCAGATTCATTTGAATAGTACCTAGCGTACATGATTGGATTAAAATAAAACTTTATCATACTGCCGAAATACCGGATATTCTTACATTTTTACATTCATATGTTTTACCAACAAAGCTGCTATGACAGTATAATATTTAGTTTCAAGACAATAACTTTTCTGAGGCTTCCATAAATGATAATTTATTTGCATAAATGGACATGTGTATTCTGAATCGCATTGTGTTTCTAATTTTTAACACGTAATTATTTAGCAACGAACTTTGTTAGGTGCTAAATGATGGACCATATTAGTGAGGTTGGGGGGGGGGAGGGTAGGAGGTTGCTTCACAGTAAATTTATATATGTTTCTATTAGAACGGATTTTCGAGATTTTAATTTGTTGGTGGAAATCGTATTGAATTACACGTCAGACCCGAAAATTTTGCAGTTCTTTAATTTTACAACATTTAATCTTTATCATCACTAAGCAATAAATATAGTAATGTTGTTGTTGTGATATATGTATTTTATTCTGCATTTGTTCGTGGCCAAATCTAACTTCATGGGAGAATTTAATGCGATGTTTGCATACTTTGAACGCTATAATTTCACTCGTAATACAGCAACATACTGCGTTTTACCCGGAAATCAGTGTACACCAGCACGATAAAGTTCATCGACATTAAAAAATCAAAATATATTGTTACCTACACCAGCCGGTTGCACTTAAAAGGTTCTATTATTCTAAGTATTGATGCTGATTCTTATTATCACACTTTGAGACCATAATATTCTACATATTTTAAGAAATCTATCGAATACTCCCCAGATCAAGATGACAAAATTGCTCTTTATTATCGCCCTGTCAACTCTCTGCGTGTCGAAAGCGCTGTTACTAATCTGCAACAACGATGCGCGATTGATTGAGGCTGATTCTCTGAAACCAGCATACATATGCATAAATTATGATAATGAGCTTGCGTAGCGCTACTCTTAATCGCATCGCAGTATGGTCGGTGTTGCCATGTTTTTTTTTTGTAATAAGGCTAATCATTGATTACTTTTGTAATACGTCATCATTTCTCGTGTAAGCCCGATTTCGGTGACGAAAAGCACCTCGCTATGGCGGATGTTACAATTTTTATTCGGTATATTTTACATTTTTCTTAAATTACATCGTTATTTAAACGTGTTAGTGTTTAATCATGTCGGATAAATTTTATTCGCTCAATTAGGTGGCAATAGCATTCTTTTTACAAGCCGTTTTTTTCTGCGATAATCGTGTTTTTGCACACTTCTTGTGATGTGTCAAGTGAATCTTTAATGAAATTGTTAAATGTAATAGTCAGCGAAGCCGAGATAGCGGCGCCGTAGGCGCCGCATAAGCCGCAGGCCGCAGGGGTGGGTGGGTGGGTGCGGGGGGACACCCCTTCTGCGCTGGCGGGGGGCGAGGGGATCCCCCCGAAAATTTTTGAAAATTTGATGCATTTTTCTGCAATCTAGACTAGAGCTAACCAAATACATATGGCTAGTATCGATCTTAATCTATACTATACTATACTATACTATACTATACTATAGGTCTATGGGAAACATAAAGACTAAGCCACGTATTGTGGTTAGACTTGAGCTACTAATTGGCAAAGACAGATATCTACATAGTGTTTCGCGATATTCATTCAAATATTACTTATATATGCCATAAGATAATACTTATTATATATCTGGAATGTACATCATATAATGGAATCATAATATTAATGAATGTGTGATATCGGCTCTGTATCCTTTTAATGCCACAATTAAATAGAAAATATTAGAATTCTGGTATGAAAAGTTTTAGCACGTGCGATGAAATATTAGACCAAAAAAAGAAGTGGTGTATCCAAAACTTGACTGAAACCCCCCTCGCCGAAATGGAATATCGGTGACAAAATATACATCATCCCTTACTTATATTTTCGTAAGATAAATATTACTTATGAGTCATAAATATTATATGATCTATGGTGAACGTAGATCAGTAGGATTATGGATATATTTGTCTAGAAATTTGGTTATGGCTGATGAAGTTTCTTTCACCTTATGGAAAATGTCCTCTACATATAATTCTAAGAAATTGAGTCTTAATTAAGGGAACTGAGGGCGGAATAAACGTTCGTTGCTAAATTTCGAGGACGTGGAGGCCACTATCTCAGTTATAGGATTAGATCTATGGCTTGATTTGCTTATTTTTTTTCTCAAACAATCATGGACCCTCGGTTCTCCCCGATTCAAATGGCAGGTTGGCGATATCATTATGAAAGGTGTAATTTTGTCACTTCCCATCATCGTGCAATAATATCATTGCTCATGGCTATACAAAAAGCACAAATCGTACAAAAATACACATTAGAATGCTACACCGAAGGGTATCCAATGCGTAGCAGATTTCCAACTTTTGATTTCTTAATTTTGGCTTGTCAAACTTCCACAAGATGCTTGTTGAATTTCTATATGGAATTACCAATTCAAACAGATAGCCTGTGTGATTGTCTTTCGACCTGTCAATTCCTACTCGGTTTAGAATTGATCAGCTTAATGAATCCATATATATCCAATATTTACAAAAATATTTCATACGATACATTTTCACCTACCACCAATTTTTATATGAATATCTATGCTCTCATTGGTTTAAAAGAAATGCTACATTGTTACATTTCAGCACAAGGCGATCCACACTAACGTTTATAAACATAACTTTGTTGTGCTTTTGCTATAACATTAAACATCTACAGTATAACAAGATAAAATAGAGTCTGCGAGTGCAATCACCATGACAAAAGAAATAGTATTTTAATTAGGGAAGTGTTCATAAAGTACTGGGCGGGGGTGGGGGAGGGTCAGTAATTTTCCAAACTTGAAGGTTGAAACCTTTCTGGTTCTCTGCAACCCTCCCCACCCACCCACCCTCAGTACTTTATGAACACTCCCTAAGTCTATATTTGAGAAATAAAGACCTTTGCTATGACAATATTGTACCTGGTATACTTGTCCTAAAACTTTGTTATGTCTTAATTTTGATAATTCATTTACAGTCACTTCACTGTAGACTGGGGTGGATAGGATTACTGGTAGATTACGTTTAATAAGAAGCTGAATTTCAAGTAAGTCTCTTTAAATATCTTTTACAAGAAAGTAAAAGCTGGCCATCGAAAGAAAAAAAATCGAAAGCTAAAATTCGAAATATTTTTGAAATGTCAAACCTTATTCATCTCAAGACTCTAAAACATGAATAATATTGTTTATCAAAATTGACCTATACAAATACTAATAAATATCATATTACATTTATTTGTTTACTTATTATAGAAGGCTTAATAGAATGTATGAAAACGATATTAATAATTGAACAGGCTCATATATCCTTCAAGATGTTTCATTAATATATTTATTTTTGTATTCACATTAACAGTCTATTTACTGACCAATATATTTTTTCAGCATTATTGCTCCACCAGATCTTCAAGACAGAATGATGCTTTGATCTACCTGGAGCCGATGGTGACTTCCTGCAACGTCATATCTCATGGCCTATATACGCAGTATATACGGTAGGCCGTGAGTATATGAACAAGAACTTGCAAAGGCAGTGTGAGTGATCAAGCCGTGAAAACCAACGATGGACTTCCTGATAAACTGGGGAAAATTACAGCAAACCTGGACTTACCTCTTATTGACATTATGTATTTTCGATTGTATGTAAATAAGATGTAGATCTATATGTAGATTATTATTTTGGTTCAGCTAGATGTATATGTACTCTCTCAGCAACATGAGCCATGCCCATTGTAATTTTTGTTAATTTTTGGATTTGTTTTTAATGCTGCTGCTTAGTGCATTCATGTTGCAAAATAACTAAATAAATCCATGAATATGAAATTGTAAATTTTTTTAATAATGCAGCTGTAAATCATAATATCCAATTTTATTTAATTTTTTCATCATATTACCGGTAGTTTGCATATTATGTTATTTAATTGTACAATCCAAAATTAAACTTAAACATAGATCTCCAAAAGTAGTAGTTAGTGTACTGATGTTTCCTTTGCAACTATTGGGTCAAAGTTGTCTTGGGATTGAAAACTAACTAGATGAAGAAAGTAAAAAATAGTTTATGAGTTGAGTACTCTATTAAAATAATATCCGAGCACATGCTTTCATGTTTACATTGCATATTTTCCCATTTATTTGATACAAACTGTTCTATATTTAGTTTAACCATTAAATATTTGAGAATTGAGTTTTTTATTGAGTGATTATTAAGTGGAAGAAGCTTTGATAAAATTATTCTCATAAACAACCTCTTCATAGCTGAATAGACTCACCCTGCAGAATGTGTCGTTATATCATTAATCAATTAATCCTTAAACCAAGTTCATGTCCCTAGTATTATCATCTTCGGTGAAAATCGCAAATAATTTGATATTTATATCAATATATAAAATATATATATTTGTACATAACGTTCTCCACGCTACGAAATGAGTTTGATCTAGTACAGTCACAAGACTTTCTAGTATCAGTCAGCATGAAACACAAATATGAAAGTATACTTCTTAAACTTTTCAAATACACTTAAATCTGTATATGAATAATAGAACACTATTAAATGATAATTATAAAAATATGTTTTGCCTAGTAGTTTGTTTTCCTAAAAAAAAACTCCCAATAGTCATTGAATAGTAGCATGATGAGATCTGTCTTGTATTCTAAGGAGTGTCAAATTCCCTTCCTTGACTTAGCAACATACTTTAACACGTTCATGTCAGGAATCTTGGTCCAATGCTCTAAAGTGAACTAGATAACATAAGTGCAGTCTGGGATTAAAAATAAATTGATTAGGTGATGTACTCTGACAGTTTTGATTTGATAGGAGTATATGAGATCCTAATTACGTAGACTTGTACAGAATGTTTATCAAAAGTGAAAATGATTTCCCCTTTGCAACTAACCCTGTAAGAAGAAAAAAATATATATCAGTTAACATTGTGAATAGGTTATATTTGGACCCAATAAATAACTTTATTGCAAATTTTAGTGTTGACTGTAATACATGTGCATTATTGTGACTAATAAATGTAGTCATTACACAGATATAGACACATTTGAAGAGGTTTATATACATTTATTCCAACAATTTAATATACAATGTACTTTTATTTTGGAGCACTAGCAGACCTTGAGAACCTGAGAATACACTATATATTTTCAACATATTTTCAAGACAGAAAATATCATGAGATTCCATTTCCCACTATTCTTTTTCCTATTAAAATCCTTTTCATTCATTCCCAAACTTAGCTAAATATACAGAAAAATGTGGATTTGACGTATTTAATAACGAAATGGATACCTTAAAGTTGCTGCCTGAACTTACGCCTCAAGCGCAGCTACGTTTGGCTGCGCCGGACGCAACTATGTGTTTTTGAGAATACCAGTTTGGTTTCAGGCGTAAACTTACGCACGGGATTGACGCACGTACGGCCGTGTGAAAAAAGATACGGGGAATGTCAGCCCAGAATGATACCATCATCCCAAGCAGCGAGCTGTTAAAAGGTTACTCGGCTGAACCGATGTCTCTGTAACCCCCAGCATACATACTTGGTCAATTATCATCTCAACCCAGAGGTCCAGGGTTCGAATCCCACTTGAGGACGAAATTTTGGGAAGGGTCTTATTAGCATTTTTAGTGCTTTTGAATGATATATGTTTCCCAATGCTTGCGGATATATATATATATATATATTTTTTCTATACTTCTCTCTCACACGTCTTTTAGCAAGCATATTTCTACTAACGATAGATATAGCTGCGAACTCACGACCCCAAGGTTGTGAGACCAGAATGATACCATCATCCCAAGCAGCGAGCTGTTAAAAGGTTACTCGGCTGAACCGATGTCTCTGTAACCCCCAGCATACATACTTGGTCAATTATCATCTCAACCCAGAGGTCCAGGGTTCGAATCCCACTTGAGGACGAAATTTTGGGAAGGGTCTTATTAGCATTTTTAGTGCTTTTGAATGATATGTGTTTCCCAATGCTTGCGGATATATATATATATATTTTCTATACTTCTCTCCTTGAAGTGGGAAGAATGGCTGGATGGATTCGAAGCGATGTTGAGTGCAATGAAGTGCAGTAAAAAAAAAGATGATGGGGAATGCTGAAGTTCTACATTGGTGCATCTGGCAGGAAGGTTATGAAAAGGTTAGATGGTACCGGAGCAGATGATGATGCAGAAGGTTATACAAAGCTTCGAACAGCTCTGAACAAACACTTCACCAGGACATTGAACAGAGTATATGGAATGAACATATTGCACCAGGTTCATCAACGTCAAGGAGAGTCCATAGACAACTTCGCAATCAGAGTCAAGGAAAGAGTAGCCACAATTGAAATGGAAAAGCTAAGCAGGAATCAAATAATTGAGCTAATTACACTTGCTCACATGGTGAACAACTGCAATGACAAACATGTGAAGCACAAGGCCATTAGAGATGATCTTGACTTAAGCAATTTTATGGCATGTGCAAGAGCATCCGAGAGAGCAGAACAACAGCTGAAAGAAATGGAAAATGCCACTGAAAGCTCTGTGAATAGAGTTCAAGGGAATGGAAATAAATATAGGAGTGATGGCAAAAATAGCAAGTCACACAGGCAACAACATCAACCAGAGACACCTGATGTGACGCATCCACAAAAGAGGAGAGGAAAGAAATGTTTCAGATGTGGTGACGCATTTCCTCATTCAGGAGAGTGCCCTGCAAAGAATGCAAGTTGCAACAAATGCCACAACGTTGGTCACTAAGCTAAGGTTTGCCATACAAAGAATGTTTCCAACAAGGTCAACAATGTTGAAAATGACACGTCAAGTGAAAATTAATATATATCCATACCATGCATCTCAACAGTCAGATCCAATAACAAAACTAAATGGGCAAAAGGAAAGCTTCATGGTGTCATGATAGAAACAATGATAGACTCAGGATCGGAAATTAACATCATAGATGAGAACACCTTCAACACCCTACCCGTGAAGATTGGAGACCTTGAAGACGTTCAACAGTCATTCTGTGCTATGGTCCAACAAGTCAACGGAAGGAACTTAACATGCTAGGAAAGTTCAGTGTGAGCATCAAGTGTCCCACTACCATGAAGAAAACAGTATCTGAAGTGCATGTGTTGGAAGGTAAAGCCAATAACCTTCTGGGTTGCATGACATCTGAAAACTAGGATTAATCCAATTCACAAATCAAGTCAATGAAGTAGATATTTTTGACAAGTACAAGGAAAGATTCATGGGAATTGGAAAGATGAAGAACACACAGTACACCTGAACATCAACAAGGATGTCAAGCCAGTGATACAAAAAGCAAGAAGGATTCCTTTCCACTACCGCGATAAAGTAGAGAGTGAAGATGAAGCCGTCACATCACAACATTCTATGCACAAGGTCTATAGATACAAGAGGCTCTGTTTTGGCATCAACTCGGCAGCTGAGCATGGCTATGGTGGCTGACATGCTGCATGGCATCAAGGATAAACATATCAGATGACATCATCATATTTTCAAAGACCAAGGAAGAACATGTATCAACACTTGATAAGGTTCTAATGCGTCTTGAAGAATACAATGTGACAGCAAACAGAGAGAAATGTGAATTCTGGAAGAAAAGAATCAGGTTCTTTTTGGACATGTCTTCAGCGAAAATGGTATAGAACCCTATTGAGGACAAAATAGAAGCAATAGTGCAAGCCTCAGAACCGAAGTCACCAGAAGAGGTCAGAAGTCTGCTAGGAATGGTCCAGTACCTATCAAGATTCATACCAAACCACAGCGCTATTGTAGAAACCACTCGAGAATACTAACAAAGAAAGACACACCATGGACATGGTCTGAGGATCAAGTAAAAGTCTTTTGAAAAACTTGAAGACTAGTCTATCCAACTGGAAGATGTTGAGGCTACTTTTGATGTGAATTTAAGAACCGAGCTCACAGTGGATGCCAGCCCCCATAGGACTTGGGGCCATGCTGACACAGAGGTATCAAGAGAAAAACGTATCATAGAATACGCAAGTAGGAAGCTATCTCCATGTGAACAAAGATACATCCAGACTGGAAAGGGAAGCGTTAGAGTTGTATGGGGTGCGAACATTTTGAACACTACCTCATGGGCAGAGTCACGGTCATTACCGACCATCAACCCCTTGATAGAATTTTAGGCAAGCCGGCTTCCAAAACCCACAGCAAGATTGCATCGTCTCTGCTCACGTCTTCAACCCTTCAAAAATGAAGATAGAATACTACCCAGGAGAGATAACCCTGTGGATTACCTCTCAAGACACTAATGCTAAAAAGATGGCCCTGAAAAAGAAAACTCTCTTGACTCCTACATTGGGACCGATATGCATAAACGCTATATAAAAAGCACTATCAGAGTGATAGTGACAACCACCCTTCAAGAACTGGAGGAGGAAACAGCTAGAGACGAGGCTCTTTCAGGATATCATCAAATGTGGCTGCCAACAAACAGTGGCAGAACTTCTGAACTATGACCTGAATAGTGATCTCCAATCCTTCGCCAAGAATGTAAAAAGATGAATTGTCCCAGTGGATGGTCTGGATTCTGAGAGACGAAAGAATAGTAATTCCAGAAAAACTGAGAGAAAGAGCTGTCAATATAGCATGTTGTAAAATAACTGCCCCTTTAAAGGTGATTATGCATAATGATGGAAGATCCCTGACCGGAATAAAAAAGTTCTTGAAAGAAAATGGCTGATTTGTTCATGTTTCTCCCGGGGCTTAATGAGTTATTTTGGAAATGTTTTAAAATAAGACATTTTTGCCGGAAGGGAACACATCATAAGTCAAATGATTTTTAATTTATTTTTTTGTAAAAAAATTTATTGGAATTTTTTGGGAAGGAAAATCAAATTCCCTGGGGA
>JAGTTF010000389.1:0-17321 GCA_019095985.1 Streblospio benedicti
GATGACGCCGAGCACTATGACTTTGATAAGCTGGCGCTGCGCTCGTCGGTCATTCACGATTATGGCAGTGAAGATATCTATTCATTGAGCAAATCAATGAAGAAAAAAGGCTTGGATATTGCCGCAGTTAAAGCTGCTGTTGGCGAGATTGAGCAGGCGATCAATGACGATCTCTATGCTTGGAGCCAGCAAGGCATTGGCTGCCAGTTAAATCCGCAGCAAGGCACTATTGCTGATTTTCGTCAATGGCAGGGGCAGTTTAATGGTTGGAATGTGACGATCCCTTGTGGTGGCACCCATTTGCAAGGACCGCTGGCCATTCAATCACTTGCGGTCTCTTTGGTTCTTGATGGCAGCACTTTGGTGATGACCACGAGGCTGGCGTTAAATGCAGCCTAAAACCAATGTCAGTCGGTTGTTGCAACCCCATTTGTTGCTGAGCTTTTGCTGTATTCTTGTGGCAATGTTGGCTTTTGTCTGGCACAAAATGCCCAATCAATTGCTGCCGACTTTCGACAGCAATAAGTTGTATATCGACACCTATTGGCAGGGAGCAGCGGCCTCTGACATTGAAAAGTATATTGGTATTGAAGTGGAGTCGGCCATTGGTGCCGTTGCCGGGGTGAAAAACATCATCAACCGCAGCAGCTTTGGTCACAACCGTATAACTTTGGAGTTCGAGTCCGTTGAGGCAATGAGGCAAAGCTACGCCGATGTGCTGTCAAACGTACAGCAGGCCAATCAGTTGCCACGCAATACGTTTACCCGAGTTTGTCTTTTGACCGTTCCTCAGAAGAATTGACCCGATATTTTCTTGAGGTCTCGACACCAGATAAAGACCCGAGTGTACGGTGAATTGGTCGAAAAACTCATCTTGCCGAGACTGCGTGCGGTGCCCGGTGTTGGTCTGGTCGAAGTGGCCAATCCGCCCAGCGCTACGTCAAAATTGAACTTAACGCCGCCAAACTGAGCCAATATGGCTTGAGCTTCGATGACGTCAAAGCGGTGCTTGACGACCAACAAGTGCAGGTTTTCCGGTTTTAGCACGCTCAATCATCAAACGGTGCAGCTGCTCAGTGCGCCAACGCAGTTGCAGCAATTGGACAATATCGTACTCAATCAAGCCCAAATACGGTTATTCGATGTGGCACAAGTGAGTATCGACTATTTTCCTCGGCAGGATCTGGTGTTGAGCAATGGCGCTGTGGCGTTTTTCTATCGGTATAACCAAAGCGCGAAATATCGATTCGTTAACGACACTTAGGCAGTTTAATCAGCAGGTGGATTATCTCAATCAGCATTATCTCAAAGCCAAAGGACTTAAACTGGTGCAGTCGTTTGATAGCGGCGGCTTTATTACCGAAGCCTTGGGGTCGGTGGCTGTGGCGTTTGTCGCGGCGATGGCGCTTGCCGGGTTCTTTTTATGGCATCGCCTAGGCAATGGTAAAATGGCGTTGGTGGTTTTTATCTGTACACCGATTGCGGTTTTGAGTGCGTTGGTGCTTAGTTACTTTTGGCAGATCAGCATCAATGTGATCTCTATGGCGGGTTTGTCCTTAAGTGTCGGGTTTATTATCGACTACTTTGTGATAATCCCAATTGAAATTGCCAACTTAAGCCGTGGCCGAATGGACTCAGACAAGGTGATCGTGACTGCTCTGCATAAGGTTGCCCGGCCTTTTGCTGGCTTCAACATTAACTACGATAGCCATCTTGCTGCCGACTGCTTATGGTAGTGGTATCGATAGTGCGCTTTTGTATGACCTATCTATGGTGGTGTTTTCCTCACTGCTTGGGGCGGTTTTGTGCTTTTGTCGTTATGCCTCCTATGGTGAGGCTACTGTGTCGCAATGGCATGCTGGTGGTCAAACAAGCGCGCTCTCCTGCACTGTTGATACGCCCGGAGTCAGGGGCTGGTTAATGCCAATTGGCCGTTGCCGCTATTTTTGACATTGATAGTGGTGATGCCACTTGTGTTGACTGTCATGGTTCGACCGGGTTTTTCCATCCTACCTGATATCAAACGTCAGGCCGTCGATATTTGGATTGACACCAATGGCAAGGACGATATTGATTTTTTCGGTCAAACCTTGCTGCAACCGCTGTCGCAAAAATTGTTGTCCCATCAACATGGCGAAGCACAATAGGTGACGCGCAATTTTTATGGATTTACCTATCCCGGCGGCACCGGGGTCGGTGTGCGGCCACAAGATCCAGAACAATTGGCTGAGCTGCAACAGCAGGTTGAGGACTATTTGTCCGAGTGGCCGCAATATGAATATCAAATCGGTCAGGATTCGCTGTTTGGCACTTTGCGTGAACCAAACCTGTTACGTGTCGTACTAGCCAAATTGGTTCGGTGGCAGATTCAAGTGCCGCTGCAGATGATTTGAGTGAAGCATTAAAGCCGTTTAATGTCCGTATACAAAACCCACTACAGAGCATCGGTTCAAAAAGGCCTATGAGGTTGAGTTCGACAATACCAGGCTGGCGATGTATCAGCTGAGTGTTGAGCAGGCCAGAGAGCAGCTTAAGTCGGTTGTCAGCGGTTATTACAGCGGCGAGTTTTATGCCACTGAGGGGAGTATTCCCACGCTGTTGTCACAACAAGATAAGCGTAGCGGGGACCTCAATGGGTTTAGCTTGCTAACCGATAGCGGCGCATTGGTGCCGTTATCAGACGTGCTAGGGTTAAGCTGCATAGCGCTGCTAAAACGCTCACCCGGATCAATCAAAACCGGGCGAATCAGATCACGCTATTTCCATCTGACAATTTGAGTCTCGAGCGGATTGAAAATGCCCTTGAAAGCCAAATTCTGCCACAACTGCTCAGTCGATACCCCGGCCTGACTCAGCCTATGTGCGTAAGCAAGCGGATAACTTGCAGGCATCTTTGCACAAAATGGCGGCGGTGTTTGCCATAGGGTCGATGGCCTTGTTCTTGATTTTGATGAATATTTATCGTTCGAGCAAGTTGGCTTTTTGCTGATCATCAGCGCTATTCCGCTGGCATTTCTCGGTGGTGTGTTGGGACTGGTGGTGGTCAATCCATTTTTTCAACAGGCGATGGATATGGTGTCGTTTCTCGGGTTGGCTATTTTGATGGGGTGATTGTCAACAACGGTGTGTTGATTGTCGATTATTGCCTTGAGTATGGCGAGACAACGCCACTGAACGAGTTGGTCAAAGGGGTATTTGCTCAACGCTACAACGCCATTTTTATTACCACTATGTCTACTGTGATAGGCATGATCCGCTGATCGTCAACACCAATCAATCGGCAGATCTCTATCGCGGATTGGCCAGCGTGGTGTGTTTCGGTTTGCTGTTGGGTTTACCGGCAGCGTTTTCATTACCCTCAAAGGTTATTCCTATTTTCATCGTAAGGGCAATCGCAATGCAGTTTAATTTGTTGGTGGTACTGAGTCTTAGTGCCTTGTTGTGGTTGTTTGGCGGCAGCGGCGCAACCGCCGCTTTATGTCGGGCAAGTTCAGACCGAGCAAAGTGTGACGCTCTACAGCATGGTGTCAGGGCTTATCAAGCAATTGCTTAAATTGCGCGGGCAAAGACTGCAACAAGGGGCTTTGATTGTCGATATTGAAGTGGCCGACAATCAATATCGAATGGAGAAAAGCCAATCCGAGGTGAACTATCACGGCCAAGCGATTGCGATATACCAAAAGCAATTGGCGCGTTTTGTGCGTTTGCAAGACAAGGATTTTGCCTCAACCCAGCGTATTGATGAGCTACAGGCCCAGTTGGCGCAGCATAAGGCAAAACTGCAAGGCGCGAAAAGTGAATTGAAGTTCGCCAAGGTGTTGGCGCAATATCGTCAGATCCGTGCGCCTTTTGATGGCCAGTTGATCTTGGTCGATAAAAAAAGTCGGCGAATATGTGCAAAAAGGCGAGCGTATTGGTTTTTTGCAAGGGCAGGACGAGCCGTTTATCGCATTGTCATTGCCACTTGTTTTGGCCAAAAGCTTGATGTCGGTACCAAGATACTGGCCAAACCAAGCAGATGGTGAGAGGTTTTTTCATGTCACCGTGCTTGATAAGCTCGATAGTGTCAGTGAAGATGCTCAGCGGGTTTATTTGCGCTTGTCGGCGTTTGCCGGGGCGCTTATTGGCGAATCTGTGATGGTGCAGGTGGCTCCGCTATGAGTGTGCGCAAACCACTTCCTATCAGTGTTTGGAAGCTTAGTATCAGTTGTACCTTGTGGAATATCTCCACTGCGCTGATCAACTTTATTATGCCGCGTTGATCTTAGCCAAAACCGGACAAAGCAGTGATGTTGGCTTGGCGTTTGCGGTGGAATGGTCGCTGCTGGTGTTGGCGTTTCTTTTGGCCACTGGATTGACAAGTTTGGCGCGGCTAGGGTATCGAAGCTGGCCAATATCGCGCGGATAACGGCCGCTTTTGGCCGCCATCGTGGCCATTTTTACGTTGCAAGGTCTGGCGATGTTGATGGTGTTGGTGGCTTTGGCAGCCGTGATCACTTTCGGCACTGGCGTGATTGATGTCGCAGTCGATACCATGTTGCCGTTGATTGTTGAGAAGGTGACCTTGCTCGCTCGCAGAGTTTATATCAAGGCAGTGAGATGTTCGGTTATATCGTTGGGCCGTTTTTCGCCGCTGTGCTGGTTAATCAAGTGCCGTTGAGTGTATTTTTTCATCTTTGCCACCGGGTCGTTTTTAATTTGTTCTTATGCTTTGAGCAATGTGGTGATGCGCTCATTTGAGCGGCATCACAGTGACAGCCCTTGGCAGAGCATTCGGCGGGGTTTTGCCATTATTAAGCAGACTCCCGCGCTGCAATGCTTTGCACTTTTGAATTTTTATCAATCTGCTGATGGGCTACATGTTGAGTATTTCGCTATGATCATTACCCAAGGCTTTGAAGCCTCTCAAAGCCTTTTGGGGTTATTGCAGGGGCCAGCGGCGCTTGTGGTATCTTGGCACTGGTTGTTATCAACCGCCTGAGCCATCGTATCGAAACCAAGTCTTTGGGCTTTGTCAGCTGGATATTGTTACCGCTAGTTGCTTTTTGCTATCGCCTTTAGTGAGTTGCAGTCGATGATGTTGTTTTTTGTGTTGTATTGCCTGCTGGTGGTCTTACTGCAAATGCACAATGTCTTTAGCCGAACCGAACGACTGGCTTTTATTGAACAGAGCGATTTGGGCAAGGTGTTGAGTCTGTTTCATGGGGTTGGTATGGCGGCCTTGCCGATAAGCGGCTTGATCGCTTAGTTTCGCTGAACTTAGCATGATGGCCACAACACTGTCGTTGATCGCACTGTTGTTGGCATTTACCTGCCTGATCAGCTACCTCGTTATTTATCAACAACCACAAAACGCGTCGATGGCGCGAAAACCTAAGGGTTAACTTACATAGGTCGTATGTCATGGAAAAAACCATCTTACTTATCGGCGGTATTCGTCAGGCACATCGTTATTTATATGCCAAAGGTTATCAGGTGATCTGGTTTTGGTACTTTGGATAATTGTGAACAGGGTGACCATTTGTCGGGGGCGAAACTATGGTTTAATTTTTGACAAAGACGAGGCGATTGATATTTACATTGCCACCGCAAAAATGCTGGCGGAGCGCTTTAATATCGTCTCGGTGATCGGTTTTCATGACCAAACCCAACTTATTGCAGGTCAAATAGCACAGGCGTTATCGTTACCTTGTAATGTCGATATGGTGGCAACGGGCAATACCTTGGACAAGGGGAAAACCCGTGCGCTGATGGCCGAGGTGCACCAAGATATCGTTTACCGGGTGATGCGTGAGCACGAGCAAGGCAAGGCGCTTTTGATAGCTTGAATGAGGCGCAGTTTCCTTTGATTTTGAAGCCCCTTGAAGGGGGCTGGTAGTGAAGGGATTTATCGCATTGATAACGCCGAGCAGGGGCAAAGTGCTGCTAAGTGAAAGCAAATTACCTACCATCGTCGAGAGTTTTGTGGCTGGCTGTGAATTTAGTGTTGAGGGCTTTAGTGAAAACGGCAAACACCGTATTGTCATGATCACGCAAAAGCAGCGTGACGAGCAAAACTTTGTTGAAACGGCTCACTTTCAACCGGCAGCGATCAGCGTAGAACAATGGCAAATAATTGCGCAATATACCCAGCTGGTATTGACGCGTTTGGGCATCAAAAACGGCATCAGCCATACAGAGGTGATTTTACGCCAAGGTGATAAACAACCTGTGGTGGTCGAGAGTCATACTCGACCCGGTGGCGACTATATACCTGAAATGGTGGAGAAGGTCATAGGTATCAATTTGTTTGAATTGGCGGCAAGACAGGCCCTCGGCGAGTAAAGTATTGGATCTAATCCCGGCGGATATCCCTTGTCATCGGCATGTCGGTATCGGATTTTTCTTCGCCGATAAAGTAGGCTATTGTTGAGCATATCGGTGGCAAAGAGACCCGAGGCGCAAAGCAAAGAAGATGAATCGATAATCGCTTTTGCTTTGGATGTGGTGGTCGGCCAGCAGGTTAAAACCATGGGACACAGTGACGACCGTTTGGGCTATTTGGTTTATCAGGCGCCAAGCGCGCAGCGGTTGCGTGAACAGTTAAAGGGGCTGTCATCTCGTGAAATTAGCGATACGTTAAAACCAGCTTGGCCTAAGTCGATTAGGCCAAGGTAACGGGGGTTACGTAAAACAGTACCATAAAATAATGATTAGCTGGCGCCCCCTAAAACAAACAAGTGCCAAAATGGCATGGTTGTATGGGATGCGGTGGTTGGCGTAAAAAATGGTGCCGAGACTATAGACGATGCCGCCAGCGACGAGCAAAGCG
Source organism: Streblospio benedicti (assembly GCA_019095985.1). Lineage (NCBI taxonomy): Eukaryota > Metazoa > Annelida > Polychaeta > Spionida > Spionidae > Streblospio > Streblospio benedicti. The sequence goes on from JAGTTF010000389.1 coordinate 6,812, forward strand.
AAGCCACCGAGTGAGCAGTTTGAGCCACAGCTCGTAGATCAAGAAGATAGCAACCCAGCCCATAGCCAAATAAGTGAACAGCGAAAGCTTCTGAAACTTATGGCCAAAACGCAGTTTAAATACGATACCAAAGACCACGATACTCAAATGATCCCCCATAAACACGCTGGCGAGTGTGCCTTGGATAGTGAGCAATAGAATTGGCGTATAGGAACCAAGCGATCAGTAGGTAAATGGCACAATGATCGACCAGTTTGAAGATCTCCTTGAGCTTGACGTTGCGCACCGCGTGATAAACGCAAGAAGCCAAAACAACAAGATCATCGAGCTACCGTAAGTGATATAGCTGCCAAGTTCCAATGTGCTGAGACTCACCGTATGGTCTCTTAAAACACCAAACCGACGATACTGGCGATGACACCGATGCCATGGCTGATGGCGTTGATGATTTCTTCTTTGTGCGACGGAGCGGTTCACTCAATGCCTGATTTTCCATGGTTTGATTCATTTTGGTTGAAAATTGCTTTTTAAGCTTACACGTGTACGCTTAAAAATAAATGGTCTGAAGCGATTATTATGCAAGCAATTTAATGACTACAGTATTACAAGGTTAGACGCTACAATAGCATCAGCAACAATAACCCTGAGTAGTCAAATGTTTAGCGAAATTATTCAAACCCGGTTTTCCGATACCGATGGCTTAGGGCACATCAACAATGCGATGGTGTAGGTATGGTTCGAAGGGGCAAGAGATCCCATTTTTAGGCTGTTTATGCCGGATCTCGGTCCTCAATGCGTGGCGTTTGATCTTGGCTAAAATCGATGTCAGTTTTTCACGCTGAGATGTTTACGGCCAGCGGTAGAAATTCGCAGTTATATTAGCCGTATCGGCAATTCGTCGTTTGATGTTTATCAGCAAGTATGGCAAGCGGGAGAGAAAAAGCCTCAGGCACCGCAGTGATGGTGCATTTTGACAATCATGGCGAGAAAAAGTCGTTACCAATTCTGACGAGATCAGGCGTCAACTTGAGGCGCATTTGTTGCTGGAGGCAAATCAGGCATAAATGCCCCCTCAAGCGATATGGCTGTCGTCGTCAAGGCTAAAGCCTTAGGCTACAAGGCGTAGTCAGGACATTTATGTCCGCAAATATTGCTGCGAGGATAAATCCTCTGACTACGATTTTAGCATTGGCTTAAAGGTACTTGGCGGTATAAGAGACCGGGTGTTCTGCGACCTCCTCCGGTGTGTTACCGTTAAGATCTCACCACCACCGCTGCCGCCCTGGGCCCCTAAGTCTACAATCCAATCGGCGGTTTTGATCACATCGAGGTTGTGCTCGATGATCACTATGGTATTGCCGTGGTCGCGTAAACGGTGCAAGACCTCAAGCAGATGGCTGATATCATGGAAGTGCAAACCTGTGGTCGGCTCATCTAAGATATACAGCGTTTGTCCGGTATCGCGTTTGGACAATTCTTTGGCCAGTTTTACTCCGCTGCGCTTCACCACCTGAGAGAGTCGTTGCCGACTGGCCGAGACGAATGTAAGACAAGCCGACGTCCATCAAGGTTTGTAGTTTACGGCTGATGGCCGGGATCTTATCGAAAAACTCACGGGCATCTTCAACGGTCATATCCAATACTTGATGGATGTTTTTGCCCTTGTATTGCACCTCAAGGGTTTCGCGGTTGTAACGCTTGCTCTACAGACATCACAAAGGTACGTAAATGTCACAAAAAAAGTGCATTTCAACCTTGATCAAGCATCACCTTGGCACGCCTCACAGCGCCCGCCTTTGACGTTAAAAGCTAAAACGACCGGGCTTATAACCCCTGAACGGGCCTCCTGCGTGCCAGCAAACAATTCACGAATGGCAGTAAAAATGCTTAATTGTAGGTGGCAGGGTTGAGCGTGGCGTACGGCCAATGGGGCTTTGATCAATATCGACCACTTTATCGAGTAGGTCCATACCTTCGACGGATTGGTAAGGGGCGACTTCACGGTAGTGGCATTGTTCAGTTGACGGTGGGCAATTCTGAACAGGGTATCATTGACCAGAGTTGATTTGCCCGAGCCTGATACGCCTGTCACACAGGTCATCAGGCCAATGGGGGATCCTAAATCGACACCTTTGAGGTTATTGCCCGTTGCGCCAAACAGTTTCAACCATTGGTCGTTTTGCACCTGTGTGCGCTTGTCTGGCACGGCAATGGATTTTTGCCTGATAAGTATTGGGGTTAATGACTCTGGCGCGGCCATAATGGCTGCCAAGTCGCCCTGAGCAATAACTTGACCGCCATGGACGCCAGCACCGGGGCCGATGTCGATAATATGGTCCGCTTCTTTGATGGCATCTTCATCATGCTCTACCACCAACACCGTGTTGCCCCAAATCACGCAAGTGGGTCAGGGTAAAGCAATCTGTCGTTGTCACGCTGGTGCAGGCCGATTGAAGGCTCATCAAGAACATACATGACACCAACCAGAATAAGCGCCAATTTGGCTGGCCAAGCGGATGCGCTGAGCTTCACCGCCTGAGAGGGTTTCGGAGCTGCGCGAGAGTGTCAGATAATTGAGGCCAACGTTTTCTAAAAACGACAGACGGTCGCGAATTTCTTTTAAGATCTTCTCTGCTATTTGTGCTCTTTGACCATCAAATTGAATGCTTTCAAAAACTCACGGCATTGACCGATTGAGCCTTCGGTAATGCTTGGCAGGTTTTTTTCGTTGATAAACACATGGCGCGCTTCTTCTCTTAAGCGACTACCTTCGCAGCTCGGACAGCTTTGGGTATTGATGTATTTGGTTAATTCTTCTCGCACCGAGTTGGATTCGGTTTCCCGGTAGCGTCTGTCCATATTGGGCCAAAATACCCTCAAAGGTGTGCTCGCGTTTTACCACATCACCACGGTCGTTGACATACTTAAATTGGATCTTCTGTTTACCACTACCATGCAAAATGACTTTTTGTGCTTGGGATCTAAGTCTCTAAACGGCGCGGTGACATCAAAGCCATAATGGGCGGCGAGGGAAGTCAGCATCTGAAAGTAGTAAAAGTTGCGCTTATCCCAACCGCGAATGGCGCCGCCAGAGAGGCTTAATTCGTCGCTGGTGATGATGCGCTGCTCATCAAAATATTGCCTAACGCCCAGACCATCACAGCTAGAGCAGGCCCCGGCCGGATTGTTGAATGAAAACAGACGAGGCTCTAATTCTGTCATACAGTAGCCACAGTGGGGGGGCAGGCAAAGTTGGCAGAAAAGATCAGCTCAGGCTCATCGGGCTTATCCATAAAGGCCACAACAGCGGTGCCGCTAGATAGCTCAAGGGCGGTTTCAAACGATTCGCTCAGGCGTAACTGTAACTCGGGTTTAACTTTAAAGCGGTCAACCACCACGTCGATATATAATGTTTTTTATGCAGTTCCAGCTCTGGCGGATCGGACAGGTCACACACTTCACCATCGATTCGAGCGCGAATAAAGCCTTTGGGCCGCGAGGCTGTCTAACAGCTTGGTGTGTTCCACCCTTACGACCTTGGATCACCGGGGCGAGCAACATCATTTTTTCACCCTCAGGATGCTCTAACACCTTATCGACCATTTGGCTGACGGGTTTGTGCAGCCAAAATGGTATTGTGGGTCGGACAACGTGGTTCGCCGACTCGGGCAAACAACAATCTTAAATAGTCATAGATTTCGGTGACGGTGCCGACCGTGGAACGCGGGTTATGAGAGGTAGACTTTTGCTCGATGGAAATGGCTGGCGAAAGTCCTTCGATGTGATCAACATCGGGTTTTTCCATCAATGACAAAAATTGACGGGCATAGGCCGAGAGCGATTCAACATAACGCCTTTGGCCTTCGGCATAGAGTGTATCAAAAAGCCAATGAAGACTTACCCGGAGCCGGATAAATAGAGTGATCACCGTGAGGGCGTCTCTGGGTATGTCGAGATTGATATTTTTGAGGTTGTGGGTGCAGGCGCCTCTGACTTCTATCTTGTCCATCTTTGCTCGAATGAATTATAGGAATTGTAAAAAGGGGCGATTATCTCATACTTTTTACTGTATATATACTGTATAAAATCATCGTCTTGGATTATTTTTAAGGCTTTTACTGCGCAAAAGCTCAGTGGGTTATGCTAGTATGCCCGCACTTTATATTCAACAGGTAAAACAACAGTAGCTTTATGTCAATGTCCGGTCTCAATCCGTTGGAAAAAAAGAGCAGCCGTATCCTTAGCCGCCGTGTTCGGCTTCAGAATGCTGGGGCTGTTTATGCTGATGCCCGTGTTTGCTATTTATGGTCAATCCTTAGAAGGATTTTCCCCTAATGTGGATAGGATTGGCCATCGGAGCCTATGGTTTGACTCAAGCGATTTTACAGATCCTCATGGAATGCTTGTCAGACCGTTTTGGCCGCCGTCGCATTATTGTACTGGGGTTGATACTTTTCGCCATCGGCAGTGTGGTTGCCGCAATGGCCGAGTCGGTATATATGGTCACTTTAGGCCGGGCAATACAGGGCACAGGTGCATGCCAGTGCGGTATTGGCGCTCGCTGCCGATTTGACGCGAGATGAGCAAAGACCCAAAGTAATGGCCGTTATCGGTATGTGTATCGGCATGAGCTTTGCGCTGGCTTTGGTATTTGGTCCGATGCTGACCGAGGCGTTTGGCTTGCAAGGGCTGTTTTTGGTTTACCCTTTGTTTGCCCTTGTCGGTATTGTGGTGGTATTTACCCTAGTGCCGACGGCCGTCAATAAAGCCCCGCGCGGCGAAAACGGTCGCCATTCCTGCCCTGTTGGGTAAGCTGATCCGCCATCCGCAATTGGTGAGATTGGATTTTTGGCGTACTTATCTTACATTTGATGATGACGGCGGTATTTGTGTCATTGCCGCAGATGCTAATCAAAAATGGTATGGACGCCCAATCACACTGGAAAATTTACCTGTTCTGGTCGGTTCGTTCTTTTTGATGGTGCCGTTTTAATTGTGGCGGCGAAAAAGCCAAAGAGTGAGAAATGTTTATTGCTGCCGTTGTCGGACTGACAATGAGCTTGACCGGGCTTTATTTTCTGACCATTCGTTGCCGTTGATAGTGTCGATGGTGCTGTTGTTTTTGTCGCTTTCAATTACTTGAGGCGAGTTTGCCTGCGTTGGTTTCACGCACGCACCGCCGGGACACAAAGGCTCTGCGATGGGATTTACTCTCAAGTCAATTCTTTGGTGCCTTTTAGGCGGTATTATCGGTGGTTTTGTTGTTGATATGTCCAATCCGAGATTGGTTTTTGCTGCCGCTGCCCTGATGGGGGGATTTGGCTGTTGATTGCGTTTGGGAATGAGTGCCGCCGCGCTCTAAGCCTGTGTCTATTGATATTCATTGTGAAGATGAAGCTCAAGCAGAGGTGCTTGCCGAATCTTTGGTAGAGCTTTGAGGGGTGTGCTCGAAGTAGTGGTTTACGAAGAACACCGTGCCTATTTGAAGGTTGACGATAAAACCTTTGATATTGAAAAAGCCAAGGCGCTCGCCTTATAAAGCCTTATCTACAGGATTAAAGCTGCAATTGCTGTTGCAGCTTTTCGACTTCAACAGGTCTAACTTTGTTACCTTAGAGACAAATATCGGCTCGGCGCCTTCTTTCAAAGCATCAAAGAGAGTGGACACATCTTGCTTACGACTGTATTTCAGCGCTAAAGATACGATTCCAAACCATTTTAACTGTTTGAGTTCATGGTTTTTTCTGATTAACATCAATCAGAGGAACATTACAGCAAAGTAGATTGCTCATGATGTTACCTAATACTTTATATTGCTGGTTATGTACACACAGTATGGTGTTGAATGAAAAATTAGCAATAAGCAATAACAGTTGACGCTTTTTTGTACGCAAAAAGTATCGTGTTAGATACACAATTTAACCTGTTGATGTTAAAAAGATAACGCTGTCATTTTCTTGGTCTTTGCCTTGTTTTAACTGTAAACCTTTGTGTAAAAGGGCTTTTTGTACAGGCTGGCTATATCTTAGACAATAGCCGAATAAGCACTTTTGTTGTAGATTTTTTTGCCCCGGTTAGCGATGGCGCTGGTGGGTTTTATGGTCCTGCTTCCCTTCAGCCATTGCTAATCGGCACGAAACGAACAACAAATAACAACAAAGGCAGACAATGAAAAGTTAATGATATTGTGTTTGGCCAGTAGTCAGCCACTTGCCGCAGAACATGCTTGGGCACAAGCCGAAAATGCAGATATTTTGGTGATGAAGCCGCAAAATGGGCAGCCATCCACCCACCAAGCCGACAGCCGTTTAAAAAAACCGCCAATACACTACTGGCCAACATGACTAACGCAGGTTTTGATATCAAAGCCGCTAAAGGTTTTCAGCCGACCCGCCATATTCTAAAAAATCAGTTGCTCAAATGGCAGGTGCCGCAAAGCCAAATGAATGCGGTGTTGGCTCGGCTCAATCGCGATCTAAAGTGGCATTTGCCGAACCTGACTATACGGTGTATTTGGATGACTATCAGTATACTGGCGAAGCGCTGAATAAACCCAACGATGAATTTTTGACAATCTGGGGATTGCACAACGAGGGGCAAAAAGTAGCGGTAGTAAGGCTGGGGCCGACATCGACGCGCTGAGGGCCTGGGAAACCACCATCTAGAAGTTTGCGAAATCGCGGTCGGTGTTATCGACACTGGTATCGATTTCAACCATCCTGACCTGGTGGATAATATGTGGGTCAATCCCAATGAAATTCCCGGCGATGGCATCGACAATGACAACAACGGTTATGTTGATGACATTCACGGTATTGCACCTTATGAAAATTCAGGGGATCCGATGGATACGCACAGCCATGGTACACACGTAGCTGGCACTATAGGTGCGACCGGTAACAATGGGATTGGGGTGACGGGGTGAATCATAAGGTGAGCTTGATTGCCTGTAAGTTTATCAAGCCCAGTGGCGGCGGTAGTATCAGTGATGCCATCAAGTGCCTTGACTATTTTATCGACTTAAAAGGTAGTGGCACGGATGTTCGTTTGACCAACAACAGCTGGGGTGGCGGTTCGCGTTCAGAAGCTATGGTTGCTGCATTGCAACGTTCCCATGATGCCGGGATGTTTGTTTCTTCCGCTGGCAACTTAGGTGATGACAATGACGAAGTGGCGCATTATCCGTCAAGCTATGACAATGTGGATAGTATCTTGGCGGTGGCGGCAACAACCAGCGGCGACTACAAGTCGGGCTTTTCAAACTATGGTAAGCAAAGTGTTGATATTTGGTGCTCCGGTTCGGGTATCTACTCTACGATGCCGGGCGGACGCTATGGTAATAAGAGTGGCACCTCGATGGCTAGCCCCTCATGCTCTTAAGGTGGCTGCGCTGATTTTATCCGCCAATCCGGGGCTTTCGAATGTTGAAGTCAAAGCGTTAATGATGGAAAAGCGAAGCCTTGAATCTTTGGCCAATACTACCGTTTCTGGCAAACGGATAAACGCCGCCAATGCCATTGAAGCTGCATCTGTTCCTACTTGGTATTTACGCACGGAAAATGCCCGCCAAACCGTTAAGCAGGGTCAAAGCGCCCAGTTTAATTTCGTTTACAGAGCATCAATGACTGGCAAGGTAGTGTTGAACTATCGGTTGCAGGGGGATTTACCAAGCAACACTGTCTGATGTTGTGTTATCTGGTGGCGAGGCTGCCAACTTGAGTATTGAAACGACAGAAAACACGCCGGTGGGCAGTTATCAAGTCGTGCTGAGCGCTGGTGATGGTGAACTGGCCCGCACTCAAAGATTTAGTGTTCAAGTCGAACATGCCAACCTAGATACCTTGACCTTTGCCAATACTGAAATGGTTGCGATCCCAGATAACGACCCTCAGGGCGTGCGTTCGAGTATTGACGTTGCTGATGGTTTGAATCTGCTTTCTGGCGAGGTGAGTGTCGATATCACCCATACGTGGCGTGGCGATTTGGTTGTGACGCTTGAAATGCCTGATGGTCGAAGCAAAACCTTGCATGATCGCGAAGGCGGCAGCGCCAAAGATCTGAAAAGACTTGGCCGCTTGAGGGACTCGCTGGCTCAAGCCAAGGCACTTGGCATTTGTGGGTTAAGGACCTAGCGGGTAATGATGTTGGCACTATCAATCAGTGGACGCTTAAGCTCACTCTAGGCACATCTGCTGGTCAAGACCCAGTGACGATTCCTGAAGCGGCATTTGTTTACGATGCGGATAGTACCAAGGTGCGTTTTACCGACCAAAGCAGTGATGTCGGTCAAGATATTATCGGCTGGGACTGGCATTTTGGCGATGGTCATACTTCAAGCGAGCAAAACCCGAGTCATTCCTATGCCAATGCAGGGAGCTACCAAGTGAGCCTGACGGTTACAGACCGACAAGGTAATACCGACACGGTGACCAAACAAGTTAACGTATCGGGCTTTACTATCAGCTTGGTGCAACAAAGTAGGTTGGACAATGGTGATGTGCGCTTGCGTTTTGCTTTCGTAAGTAGTGATGCCATCTTCCTCTACTTGTATCGCGATGACCGATACTTGCGTAGCGTCTTCAACACCGGAGACACCACGGAGATCTTGTCCAACCCGCAAAACCGGCAGCGCCTTTAGCTATAAGGTGTGTGACAGTAAAGGTTGCTCCAACGATCTTCAGATCATCATCCAGTAGCCCCACTTTTGGTCATTTTCGGCGCCTTGCGTTCATCTTGGACACAGGGTGCCAATTCCCCTGCAATTTTTCTAGGTTGTTGTTCTTTAAAGCATTATTCAATCGAACAGAATTGATAGTTTTATGCGGATTGATCCTATAGTACAATTGCCGCCTAATTGGGTTTTCAATACCCCAAAAAGCATTTAGGAGTGATAAACAATGGCATCTCGTGGTGTGAACAAGGTTATTATTGTTGGTAACCTGGGCAAAGATCCTGAAGTGCGTTACATGCCCAACGGCAATGCCGTGGCCAATTTTACCGTAGCGACCTCAGAAACGTGGAAAGACAACCAAAGCGGCGAGCAAAAGAGAAAACCGAATGGCATCGCATCGTGATGTATCGCCGCTTAGCGGAAATTGCTTATGAGTATTTGCGTAAAGGCTCAAAGGTATATTTGGAAGGCCGCTTGGAAACCCGCAAATGGCAAAATCAGCAAGGCCAAGATCAGTACACCACTGAAATCATTGCCAACGAAATGCAAATGCTCGATTCGCGTGGCCAAGGTCAAGGCCAAGGCGCACCGATGGGCAATTCAATGTCGCAAGGTCAAAGCCAAGGCGGTTACAGCGCGCCACAAGGCCAGCCTCAAGGCGGTTTTGGCAACCAGCAGCAGGCGAAAGCCAAGCCACAAGGCAACTTTGGCGCCAATCCGCAACAAGGTGGTTTTGCCAATCCTCAAAGCAACCCGCAACAAGGCGGCTTCGCTGGCCAGCAGCAATCGAGCCAAGGTGGTTTCGGCAACCAGAACCAACAACAAGGCGGCTTCGGCGGTGGACAGCCACAAGGTGGCTTTGCAGGTCAACAACAAGGCGGTTTCGGTGGCGGCCAATCCCCAAGGTGGTTTTGCTAAACCTTCTTCGCCACAGCCTCAGCAACAGGCTGAGCACCAATCGACTTTGATGACGATATTCCGTTTTAACGCAGCGCCGCGTTAGATAAAGTCACATTTATTTTATAGCCCCCTGTTTATCAGGGGGTTGTTTTAACTGGGGTCATTTCATGGCAGTCAATCGAGATAAGGTGGATCGTTGGAAGTCTGATGTTGCTGCATCGGTTGATTTCTACAATGAATGGTTTTTGAGATTTGCGCCTAAAACCTTTCGCGATACTCGCGTTGCGACAACACATAAAGTTGAACAGGCATTAAAATGGACAGAGAACCTAACAAACATTGGTCCAGACGTTCTAAAAACAACACCCCGGCATCGTTGCGATGATAAAAGTGATGACCACCTGCCCACCATTAGCAAGAGATAGATTGGCAGGTTTAGCTGGTGTTTCAAGAAGCTGTGACGAATATGGAAGGCAAAGGCGGATATCAGTGCATGTCTGAAACGGAACTGATGGGGCAACTTAGCCAGATCGCCAAGCTCATCGATCAAATGTCTGATATGGATATTGTTGTCTGGGAAGAACCGAGGCGATAAAGGTTGCGTTGAAGAAGTGACAAGAGCCGCTTATATTATCGCTGACAGGTTATGCGCAGCAGAGGCTGACCCTATTGTCAGAAATGCCCAAGAGCAAAGGCAGTTGTTTGCACTCAAAAAAATGGCTGGAGGGCAGAGGCTATAGGAATTACAATCCAGCCAAGTTCATGACTGGAGAGACCTTCCTAATGGGACGTTTTGTTTTAGGCTGAATGTCAAAGCACTGCGAGATGATGGGAAAAAATGTGAATATACCTATTGATGCCGTTATTCAACGATTTCATGCAAAAGACCATGTGCCAGCCTTGATAGAAAAGCCAAAACCCCGCCAAAGGATTTTTGCC
>JAGTTF010000390.1:0-14307 GCA_019095985.1 Streblospio benedicti
TTTTTCCCGAAAAAAAAAACCTTCCCCCGGTTCCAAAAAAAAGGGGAAATCATCCCCCTTTCTCCCCATCGAGGTCCCGACACCCGCTATGTTAAATTCTACCCCTCTGTTTGACTCTATAATATACTACGCTCCGGATCAAGTATTAGAAGGTTTAATCTCACCCGAAACCATTAACATGCAGACCAAAAGATAAAAGGTACAGCGTTACGTGGCAATTTTCTTGCCCGCGTTGGGCAGCTACCACCTGATTTACTCGAAGCCGGAGCAGATGAACTTAGTTAACGCGAGCGAAACGAAAGGGCAACACTACATCGCCTGCAATTTTACTTTTTCATCTCCCCCCTCAGCGGGCATATTCACTCAACTGATTTCGCCTCATAACATTAATTTGGCCCGGCAAAGCCGGTGATACACCTTTGCGTTGCCGCGCTTCACACAGGCAATGCGTTTATTCCCACTCTATTCGAGGCATGGGGCGGATATTAACGTGCGAGGATCACGCGAAAGCAGAACTGCACTGCACCGCCCGCTATCAGTTCTTACCACCCTATGAACAACGATATCATTTCGCCGACTCATTTCACCAACAAACATCAGCATTACTATCAACAACCATCACCACTAGGCCCGAGACAAGTACTTTAGAAGTGGCTACATATCGCGGACTACACTTCGACAGCCCTGCTTCTACTAAAAACGAGGCAGACCCAACCACCGTGATAGGCTTTCGAGATGGAGCTTTCACTAAGTGAACTGTGTATGCGTCTCCATTAGCCTTCGGCCGAGCCATGAGAGTCATCTCGGGCGGCAGCTCCTTGACACTACCTCCCACCGCCAGCAATGTTAAAGATGGACATGGCGGCATCGTCGACCACTTCGACCCCTTTCTGACAAGCGATGACGGCGACCACGACATGACATGACATGACGGCGACGACGCGAACCATTCTGAACAATTAGATAACATTTTTTGTGTTCCACTTCAATAAAAACTCACATTGAATTCATAACTGATGTTTGTTATTCTTTTTCTTAATTTTTTTTTCTTAATTTTTTTTTACCCAATAAAGGTGTAGGGGGACTGGCACAGAAGAACCTTAAAAACCCTTCCCTTTGAGTTTTCTGGCACTGTGCCAGTGCCTACTATAATATACTACTCATGGGTCTGGCTTAAATATGGTTAGAGATTACACTCTTTGTTGCTACCAGTCCCAACCTCATTACTCTGCACTGCTCTGATGAGTCCCAATAGGACAAAACAGTATTTGTCAGCAGATTTGAGTATTTCGCTCCTTTTACTTTTGTGTTTCGGGTTGAGCAGCACTCTAATGAGATGCTACTTTGCCAATGCCTTGTGCTTTGCTCACTGCTCGGCAGTTTGAGCACTCTTTGCAAGTATGCATGGGGTCTGGCTTAAATATGGCAGAAAGCTTACACTCTTTGTTTCTACCAGTCCCAACCTCATTACTCTGCGCTGCTCTGATGAGTCCCAATAGGATGAAACAGTACTGTCAGCAGATTTGAGTATTACGTTCACTTACTCAGGTGTTTGGTTGAGCACTCTAATGAGGTGCTGCCAATGCCTTGTGCTTATGCTCGGCAGTTTGAGCACTCTGGCAAGTATGCATGGGTCTGGCTTAAATATGGTTAGAGAGATTACACTCTTTGTTGCTACCAGTCCCAACCTCATTACTCTGCGCTGCTGTGATGAGTCCCAATAGGACAAAACAGTACTGTCAGCAGATTTGAGTATTACGCTCCCTTATTCCGTGTTCAGTTGAGCACTCTAATGAGGGTGCTACTTTGCCAATGCTTTGTGCTTAGCTCACTGCTCGGCAGTGTGAGCACTCTGGTAAGTATGTAGAGGTCTGGCTTAAATATGCTTAGAGAGCTTACACTCTTTCTTGCTACCAGTCCCAACCTCATTACTCTGCGCTTTTCTGATGAGTCCCAATAGGACGAAACAGTATTGTCAGCAGATTTGATTATTATGCTCCGTTATTCCTTGTTGGGTTGAGCACTCTAATGAAGTGCTACTTTGCCAATGCCTTGTGCTTCGCTCACTGCTCGGCAGTTTGAGCATTCTCGCAAGTATGCAGGGGTCTGGCTTAAATATGCTTAGAGAGCTTACACTCTTTGTTGCTACCAGTCCCAACCTCATTACTCTGTGCTGCTCTGGTGAGTCCCAATAGGACGAAACAGTACTGTCAGCAGATTTGAGTATTACGCTCCCTTACTCCGTGTTCGGTTGAGCACTCTAATGAGGTGCTACTTTGCCAATGCCTTGTGCTTCGCTCACTGCTCGGCAGTTTCGCACTCTGGCAAGTATGCAGGGGTCTGGCTTAAATATGCTTAGAGAGCTTACACTCTTTGTTGCTACCAGTCCCAACCTCATTACTCTGCGCTGCTCTGATGAGTCCCAATAGGATGAAACAGTACTGTCAGCAGATTTGAGTATTACGCTCCCTTACTCCGTGTTTGGTTGAGCACTCTAATGAGGTGCTACTTTGCCAATGCCTTGTGCTTCGCTCACTGCTCGGCAGTTTGAGCACTCTGGCAAGTATGCAGGGGTCTGGCTTAAATATGCTTCAAGAGAGCTTACACTCTTTGTTGCTACCAGTCCCAACCTCATTACTCTGCGCTGCTCTGATGAGTCCCAATAGGACAAAACAGTACTGTCTGCAGATTTGAGTATTACGCTCCCTTACTCCGTGTTTGGTTGAGCACTCTATTGAGGTGCTACTTTGCCAATGCCTTGTGCTTTCGCTCACTGCTCGGCAGTTTGAGCACTCTGGCAAGTATGCAGGGGTCTGGCTTAAATATGCTTCGAGAGCTTACACTCTTTGTTGCTACCAGTCCCAACCTCATTACTCTGCGCTGCACTGATGAGTCCTAATAGGACGAAACAGTACTGTCTGCAGATTTGAGTATTACGCTCCCTTACTCCGTGTTTGGTTGAGCACTCTATGAGGTGCTACTTTGCCAATGCCTTGTGCTTCGCTCACTGCTCGGCAGTTTGAGCACTCTGGCAAGTATGCAGGGGTCTGGCTTAAATATGCTTCGAGAGCTTACACTCTTTGTTGCTACCAGTCCCAACCTCATTACTCTGCTCTGCACTGATGAGTCCCAATAGGACGAAACAGTACTGTCAGCAGATTTGAGTATTACGCTCCCTTACTCCGTGTTTGGTTGAGCACTCTATTGAGGTGCTACTTTTGCCAATGCCTTGTGCTTCGCTCACTGCTCCGCAGTTTGAGCACTCTGGCAAGTATGCAGGGGTCTGGCTTAAATATGCTTCAAGAGCTTACACTCTTTGTTGCTACCAGTCCCAACCTCATTACTCTGCGCTGCACTGATGAGTCCTAATAGGACGAAACAGTACTGTCTGCAGATTTGAGTATTACGCTCCCTTACTTCGTGTTCGGTTGAGCACGCTATTGAGGTGCTACTTTGTCAATGCCTTGTGCTTCTCTCACTGCTCTGCAGTTTGAGCACTCTGGCAAGCATGCCTCATTAAATATGCTTCGAGAGCTTACACTCTTTGTTGCTACCAGTCCCAACCTCATTACTCTGCGCTGCTCTGATGAGTCCCAATAGGACGAAACAGTACTGTCTGCAGATTTGAGTATTACGCTCCCTTACTCTGTGTTTGGTTGAGCACTCTAATGAGGTGCTACTTTGCCAATGCCTTGTGCTTCGCTCACCGCTCCGCAGTTTGAGCACTCTGGCAAGTATGCAGGGGTCTGGCTTAAATATGCTTCGAGAGCTTACACGCTTTGTTGCTACCAGTCCCAACCTCATTACTCTGTGCTGCACTGATGAGTCCCAATAGGGACGAAACAGTACTGTCAGCAGATTTGAGTATTACGCTCCCTTACTCCGTGTTCGGTTGAGCACTCTAATGAGGTGCTACTTTGCCAATGCCTTGTGCTTCGCTCACTGCTCTGCAGTTTGAGCACTCTGGCAAGTATGCAGGGGTCTGGCTTAAATATGCTTAGAGAGCTTACACTCTTTGTTGCTACCAGTCCCAACCTCATTACTCTGCTCTGCACTGATGAGTCCCAATGGGACAAAACAGTACTGTCTGCAGATTGAGTATTACGCTCCCTTACTCCGTGTTCGGTTGAGCACTCTAATGAGGTGCTACTTTGCCAATGCCTTGTGCTTCGCTCACTGCTCCGCAGTTTGAGCACTCTGGCAAGTATGCAGGGGTCTGGCTTAAATATGCTTCAAGAGCTTACACTCTTTGTTGCTACCAGTCCCATCCTCATTACTCTGCACTGCTCTGATGAGTCCCAATAGGACGAAACAGTACTGTCAGCAGATTTGAGTATTACGCTCCCTTACTCCGTGTTGGGTTGAGCACTCTAATGAGGTGCTACTTTGCCAATGCCTTGTGCTTCGCTCACTGCTCGGCAGTTTGAGCACTCTGGCAAGTATGCAGGGGTCTGGCTTAAATATGCTTCGAGAGCTTACACTCTTTGTTGCTACCAGTCCCAACCTCATTACTCTGCGCTGCTCTGATGAGTCCCAATAGGACGAAACAGTACTGTCAGCAGATTTGAGTATTACGCTCCCTTACTCCGTGTTCATTGAGCACTCTAATGAGGTGCTACTTTGCCAATGCCTTGTGCTTCGCTCACTGCTCGGCAGTTTGAGCACTCTGGCAAGTATGCAGGGGTCTGGCTTAAATATGCTTCGAGAGCTTACACTCTTTGTTGCTACCAGTCCCAACCTCATTACTCTGCGCTGCTCTGATGAGTCCCAATAGGACGAAACAGTACTGTCAGCAGATTTGAGTATTACGCTCCCTTACTCCGTGTTTGGTTGAGCACTCTAATGAGGTGCTACTTTGCCAATGCCTTGTGCTTCGCTCACTGCTCAGCAGTTTGAGCACTCTGGCAAGTATGCAGGGGTCTGGCTTAAATATGCTTCGAGAGCTTACACTCTTTGTTGCTACCAGTCCCAACCTCATTACTCTGCGCTGCTCTGATGAGTCCCAATAGGACGAAACAGTACTGTCAGCAGATTTGAGTATTACGCTCCCTTACTCCGTGTTCGGTTGAGCACTCTAATGAGGTGCTACTTTGCATATGCCTTGTGCTTCGCTCACTGCTCCGCAGTTTGAGCACTCTGGCAAGTATGCAGGGGTCTGGCTTAAATATGCTTCGAGAGCTTACACTCTTTGTTGCTACCAGTCCCAACCTCATTACTCTGCGCTGCTCTGATGAGTCCCAATAGGACGAAACAGTACTGTCAGCAGATTTGAGTATTACGCTCCCTTACTCCGTGTTTGGTTGAGCACTCTAATGAGGTGCTACTTTGCCAATGCCTTGTGCTTCGCTCACTGCTCTGCAGTTTGAGCACTCTGGCAAGTATGCAGGGGTCTGGCTTAAATATGCTTCGAGAGCTTACACTCTTTGTTGCTACCAGTCCCAACCTCATTACTCTGCGCTGCTCTGATGAGTCCCAATAGGACGAAACAGTACTGTCAGCAGATTTGAGTATTACGCTCCCTTACTTCCGTGTTTGGTTGAGCACTCTAATGAGGTGCTACTTTGCCAATGCCTTGTGCTTCGCTCACTGCTCCAGTTTGAGCACTCTGGCAAGTATGCAGGGGTCTGGCTTAAATATGCTTCAAGAGCTTACACTCTTTGTTGCTACCAGTCCCAACCTCATTACTCTGCGCTGCTCTGATGAGTCCCAATAGGACGAAACAGTACTGTCAGCAGATTTGAGTATTACGCTCCCTTACTCCGTGTTCGGTTGAGCACTCTAATGAGGTGCTACTTTGCCAATGCCTTGTGCTTCGCTCACTGCTCTGCAGTTTGAGCACTCTGGCAAGTATGCAGGGGTCTGGCTTAAATATGCTTCGAGAGCTTACACTCTTTGTTGCTACCAGTCCCAACCTCATTACTCTGCGCTGCTCTGATGAGTCCCAATAGGACGAAACAGTACTGTCAGCAGATTTGAGTATTACGCTCCCTTACTCCGTGTTTGGTTGAGCACTCTAATGAGGTGCTACTTTGCCAATGCCTTGTGCTTCGCTCACTGCTCCGCAGTTTGAGCACTCTGGCAAGTATGCAGGGGTCTGGCTTAAATATGCTTAGAGAGCTTACACTCTTTGTTGCTACCAGTCCCAACCTCATTACTCTGCGCTGCTCTGATGAGTCCCAATAGGACGAAACAGTACTGTCAGCAGATTTGAGTATTACGCTCCCTTACTCCGTGTTTGGTTGAGCACTCTAATGAGGTGCTACTTTGCCAATGCCTTGTGCTTCGCTCACTGCTGCTCGGCAGTTTGAGCACTCTGGCAAGTATGCAGGGGTCTGGCTTAAATATGCTTCGAGAGCTTACACTCTTTGTTGCTACCAGTCCCAACCTCATTACTCTGCGCTGCTCTGATGAGTCCCAATAGGACGAAACAGTACTGTCAGCAGATTTGAGTATTACGCTCCCTTTATTCCGTGTTCGGTTGAGCACTCTAATGAGGTGCTACTTTGCCAATGCCTTGTGCTTTGCTCACTGCTCGGCAGTTTGAGCACTCTGGCAAGTATGCAGGGGTCTGGCTTAAATATGCTTCGAGAGCTTACACTCTTTGTTGCTACCAGTCCCAACCTCATTACTCTGCGCTGCTCTGATGAGTCCCAATAGGACGAAACAGTACTGTCAGCAGATTTGAGTATTACGCTCCCTTACTCCGTGTTTTGGTTGAGCACTCTAATGAGGTGCTACTTTGCCAATGCCTTGTGCTTCGCTCACTGCTCGGCAGTTTGAGCACTCTGGCAAGTATGCAGGGGGGTCTGGCTTAAATATGCTTCGAGAGCTTACACTCTTTGTTGCTACCAGTCCCAACCTCATTACTCTGCGCTGCTCTGATGAGTCCCAATAGGACGAAACAGTACTGTCAGCAGATTTGAGTATTACGCTCCCTTACTCCGTGTTTGGTTGAGCACTCTAATGAGGTGCTACTTTGCCAATGCCTTGTGCTTCGCTCACTGCTCAGCAGTTTGAGCACTCTGGCAAGTATGCAGGGGTCTGGCTTAAATATGCTTAGAGAGCTTACACTCTTTGTTGCTACCAGTCCCAACCTCATTACTCTGCGCTGCTCTGATGAGTCCCAATAGGACGAAACAGTACTGTCAGCAGATTTGAGTATTACGCTCCCTTACTCCGTGTTCGGTTGAGCACTCTAATGAGGTGCTACTTTGCCAATGCCTTGTGCTTTGCTCACTGCTCCGCAGTTTGAGCACTCTGGCAAGTATGCAGGGGTCTGGCTTAAATATGCTTCGAGAGCTTACACTCTTTGTTGCTACCAGTCCCAACCTCATTACTCTGCGCTGCTCTGATGAGTCCCAATAGGACGAAACAGTACTGTCAGCAGATTTGAGTATTACGCTCCCTTTACTCCGTGTTCGGTTGAGCACTCTAATGAGGTGCTACTTTGCCAACGCCTTGTGCTTTGCTCGCTGCTCCGCAGTTTGAGCACTCTGGCAAGTATGCAGGGGTCTGGCTTAAATATGCTTCGAGAGCTTACACTGTTTGTTGCTACCAGTCCCAACCTCATTACTCTGCGCTGCTCTGATGAGTCCCAATAGGACGAAACAGTACTGTCAGCAGATTTGAGTATTACGCTCCCTTACTCCGTGTTCGGTTGAGCACTCTAATGAGGTGCTACTTTGCCAATGCCTTGTGCTTCGCTCACTGCTCCGCAGTTTGAGCACTCTGGCAAGTATGCAGGGGTCTGGCTTAAATATGCTTAGAGAGCTTACACTCTTTGTTGCTACCAGTCCCAACCTCATTACTCTGCGCTGCTCTGATGAGTCCCAATAGGACGAAACAGTACTGTCAGCAGATTTGAGTATTACGCTCCCTTACTCCGTGTTTGGTTGAGCACTCTAATGAGGTGCTACTTTGCCAATGCCTTGTGCTTCGCTCACTGCTCGGCAGTTTGAGCACTCTGGCAAGTATGCAGGGGTCTGGCTTAAATATGCTTCGAGAGCTTACACTCTTTGTTGCTACCAGTCCCAACCTCATTACTCTGCGCTGCTCTGATGAGTCCCAATAGGACGAAACAGTACTGTCAGCAGATTTGAGTATTACGCTCCCTTACTCTGTGTTCGGTTGAGCACTCTAATGAGGTGCTACTTTGCCAATGCCTTGTGCTTCGCTCACTGCTCCGCAGTTTGAGCACTCTGGCAAGTATGCAGGGGTCTGGCTTAAATATGCTTCGAGAGCTTACACTCTTTGTTGCTACCAGTCCCAACCTCATTACTCTGCGCTGCTCTGATGAGTCCCAATAGGACGAAACAGTACTGTCAGCAGATTTTGAGTATTATCCCGCAAATTTACCGTCGTGTTTGTTTGAGCACTCTATTGAGGTGCTACTTTGCCAATGCCTTGTGCCTTGTGCTTAGCTCACTGCTCGGCAGTTTGAGCACTCTGGCAAGTATGCAGGGGTCTGGCTTAAATATGCTTCGAGAGCTTACACTCTTTGTTGCTACCAGTCCCAACCTCATTACTCTCTGGCTGCTCTGATGAGTCCCAATAGGACAAAACAGTACTGTCAGCAGATTTGAGTATTACGCTCCCTTACTCCGTGTTCGGTTGAGCACTCTAATGAGGTGCTACTTTGCCAATGCCTTGTGCTTCGCTCACTGCTCGGCAGTTTGAGCACTCTGGCAAGTATGCAGGGGGTCTGGCTTAAATATGCTTAGAGAGCTTACACTCTTTGTTGCTACCAGTCCCAACCTCATTACTCTGCTCTGCTCTGATGAGTCCCAATAGGACGAAACAGTACTGTCAGCAGATTTGAGTATTACGCTCCCCTTACTCCGTGTTGGTTGAGCACTCTAATGAGGTGCTACTTTGCCAATGCCTTGTGCTTCGCTCACTGCTCGGCAGTTTGAGCACTCTGGCAAGTATGCAGGGGTCTGGCTTAAATATGCTTCGAGAGCTTACACTCTTTGTTGCTACCAGTCCCAACCTCATTACTCTGCGCTGCTCTGATGAGTCCCAATAGGACGAAACAGTACTGTCAGCAGATTTGAGTATTACGCTCCCTTGCTCCGTGTTCGGTTGAGCACTCTATTGAGGTGCTACTTTGCCAATGCCTTGTGCTTCGCTCACTGCTCGGCAGTTTGAGCACTCTGGCAAGTATGCAGGGGTCTGGCTTAAATATCCTTCGAGAGCTTACACTCTTTGTTGCTACCAGTCCCAACCTCATTACTCTGCGCTGCTCTGATGAGTCCCAATAGGACGAAACAGTACTGTCAGCAGATTTGAGTATTACGCTCCCTTACTCCGTGTTCGGTTGAGCACTCTAATGAGGTGCTACTTTGCCAATGCCTTGTGCTTCGCTCACTGCTCGGCAGTTTGAGCACTCTGGCAAGTATGCAGGGGTCTGGCTTAAATATGCTTAGAGAGCTTACACTCTTTGTTGCTACCAGTCCCAACCTCATTACTCTGCTCTGCTCTGATGAGTCCCAATAGGACGAAACAGTACTGTGAGCAGATTTGAGTATTATGCTCCCTTACTCCGTGTTTGGTTGAGCACTCTAATGAGGTGCTACTTTGCCAATGCCTTGTGCTTTGCTCACTGCTCGGCAGTTTGAGCACTCTGGCAAGTATGCAGGGGTCTGGCTTAAATATGCTTAGAGAGCTTACACTCTTTGTTGCTGCCAGTCCCAACCTCATTACTCTGCTCTGATCTGATGAGTCCCAATAGGACGAAACAGTACTGTCTGCAGATATGAGTATTACGCTCCCTTACTCCGTGTTCGGTTGAGCACTCTAATGAGGTGCTACTTTGGCCAATGCCTTGTGCTTCGCTCACTGCTTGGCAGTTTGAGCACTCTGGCAAGTATGCAGGGGTCTGGCTTAAATATGCTTAGAGAGCTTACACTCTTTTTTGCTACCAGCCCCAACCTCATTACTATGCGCTGTTCTGATGAGTCCCAATAGGACGAAACAGTACTGTCAGCAGATTTGAGTATTACGCTCCCTTACTCCGTGTTGGGTTGAGCACTCTAATTTGCTCACTGCTGGGCAGTTTGAGCATTCTGGCAAGTATGCAGGGGTCTGGCTTAAATATGCTTAAAGAGCTTACACTCTTTGTTGCTATCAGTCCCAACCTCATTACTCTGTGCTGCTCTGATGAGTCCCAATAGGACGAAACAGTACTGTCAGCAGATTTGAGTATTATGCTCCCTTTCTCCATGTTCAGTTGAGCACTCTAATGAGATGCGACTTTGCCAATGCCTTGTGCTTCGCTCACTGCTTGGCAGTGTGAGCACTCTGGCAAGTATGCAGGGGTCTCGCTTAAATATGCTTAGAGAGCTTACCCTCTTTGTTGCTACCAGTCCCAACCTCATTACTCTGCGCTCCTCTGATGAGTCCCAATAGGACAAAAACAGTACAGTATGAGGAAAGTAGGGACTTTTAATCTTAAGCCTTGCCGCTTAATATTACCTCATCGTCATTCAAATATAAGTCACGCACAACACATACTAAAAACCCAATTGCTGCCAAGGCACAAATGACAGGATTAACGCCAATTCTAAAGCCATAAGATTAAATATGCGTATTTAAATGAAGTTAAGATCGCTTACTTAGCGATGACACAATTGGTTGCAATGATTGCATCACTACCTTGTCTGGCTGAGCGGGAGTTTACATGTAGATAAAATATCTGTCAATATATCAACTTATAAAGCACAACTCTACGCTGATTTCTATGCGGCAATGTACTTATTATAATGTCGTCTGATGATCGGCACTTCTATCTATTAACACTTTAGCTTCTATCACCTGCCTGGGACATGAATCTTAGTTAGTGTTAGTTGATCACAGGCTAGATAAAAAGAAAATGCTGTCTTACCAGTACAATCCTTTGATCCCGAGATCTGTCACCATGTCATGTATGCCCTTTCTACAAGCCCCGGTAAGGTGGGGTA
Organism: Streblospio benedicti; assembly: GCA_019095985.1. Classification (NCBI taxonomy): domain Eukaryota; kingdom Metazoa; phylum Annelida; class Polychaeta; order Spionida; family Spionidae; genus Streblospio; species Streblospio benedicti. The sequence continues at coordinate 10,959 of JAGTTF010000390.1, forward strand.
CCGGCCGGCCTCATCTGATTGGCATTCCCACTGTGCAGCCGCCTCGTCTCTGGCCGCTGGAAGTTGCCGTCTCCTTCGTCACGTCTGCTGCCTGCCTCGTCGTGGGATGTAACCGGGATTGATCACGGGACGATGTGTGCGATATTTATGTTGTTGGTTGTTGACAAAAACAACAGCTGGACTGCACACTTTTTATTAATATTCGCTTTTGAGTGAAAGGGCTCGGTGGTGAAGTGCGGCACGCCAGCTGCAGGTTATATAGCGCTCCCCCTGCATACCAGCAGTACCACGTGATCATCACAGCCTTAGCGCTCCCCTATTTTGGAGACCCTACTGGCTCACCAGATCGGCGGCCGCGGCGGCCCGGCGACATGACTAATTTTTGCAGCCCAGCGGCCACCTCTATCGCCGCTTCTAGCGGCGGTTATCGACACGTCGCCTCAAGGCCACGCACTGTAGCACTGTCCCCTAAGATTAACCCTTTAGCCGCTGCTAGATCATGGTAACATTCATGACAACTCCATAATTTTACACATGTATGGTTTTTATTGCCATAACAATCATTCGCCGTATTGCAAAAAACCATTGCAAGTATAAATGAAAATTGATCGAGCTTCGCTCAGGTCTGTTCGTCTGCTTGTTCAAGAAAAGTTCAAAAGTATTTAAGTAGAAAAACTTTTTAAAATGTAATTTAATATTTTAAAAGATATGTTATATGACCTTTGAGAGGTTACCTATAATTGTATATATTATTTATGGTTATACTGAATTGTTTGATGATGAAAAATGTAAAATAATCATGCAAAAATAATATTGGACCTACTGTTTCTGCTGAAAATGTTCATGTGCATAGAATATTTATTGGTCGTTCACATATTTTTCGGTATATAAGAAAAACAGAGTTTACTCATTTCTGAATCCTTGTCTACTTTACTGCAGAAAAATGAGTATTTGAATCTTTAAAGTTTCTGATGTTATTTATATTATTTTTGTTATGAACGCAAACTTTTACAGGGGAGCATAAGTTATTTCAGTCTTGAGTAAAAAACTCATCACCTGTTAAACCATGTTATTTTGTTCTCATTGTTTATTTAGGCTTCAATAATTCTATTTAATGTTTATAAATGTATGTAGCATAGAATGATTCGCTTTAACCAGTGGTAATCAAATTTGAAATTTTCGTATGAATTATATCAAAAATGCAGCGCCCCTAGCTAGACTAGAATCACTCATGCTGTGAAAAAACGTAAACAAAAGACGCCATGATGTTTGGTGAAACATTGTCAATTCATAAATATTTTTCTCCTTGCCTACAGTTGTAAAAGGTAGCTTTTGTTACTTAGTTTGTAGGGACATATTAGGTTGTGACATATAGTTTTAGCAGGAATAGCAACGGATGCTGGTTGATGTACATGAAAAGCAAAAATAACACAATATTTCTTGTATACCGAATATATGTGAACGGCCAATCTTGTGATTGTTGCAATTTTTTGTATGTAAAAATTTGTGTTGCAGTGCACAAGTAACAATTGGTCATTAATTGTGTCAAAAGTACTTTTGTCCTTTTTCTGATTTATTTTAGCTTTAGTGTAAAAGTGTCATTTGCCTCTTTTCTTTTGACAATGATGGCTACCTATATGCAAGTTCTAAAAATAAAATAAATGCAATTGAAATTTTTTTTTATGCATCATTTTTTATTTAATCTTCAATACAGCAGTTTGGCATTCTAAACCTGATATCTTTTTCATAAATGGATAACTATTAATGTTTTGACACTAAAAATGTGAATAATCTATTAATTTTTACTGAGAAATATTTGAAAACATGGCTGACACCTGACAAAAGAAAATAGTGCCATAAGAAACCCTAAATATTTCTTATTTACAGTATATTCAAATTACCAACGCTTCGTTCACGTTCCAAACATTCATTTTGCTGTCCACACACTAAGGAATAAGTACATAGCCATCAAACAAAATAATAATATCTTGGGCTTCGATTTTTGATTATTCCAAATATAGATCCAAAGAAATCATCATTACAGATGAAACAAGGAGTCAAATGTATACCTGCTTGCCACAAGCCTGTTTTCATCAAAAAATATAAAAGTGTAAACAATACCTTATGCAGTCCTTATCTTTTTTGACATATTTGACGTTTTTATCACAAACAAATGCATTATATCACAGATAGAAACAATGAAATGGTTTCATTTGTATATCATGTTTGTATATGAAACAAGCCAATGACCTCATGAGTTACCTGATTTTTATTGACAGTTTGCAAATAGTGTCAAGTTTACCTTATGCCAAACCTTATCTTGATTTCTGGACATATTTAAGGTTTGATCACCATCTTCTACAATATAGGACATTTTCTTGTACCAAAAACATACATATTGATGTTTCATTTGTTTCTACCGTACTTTTTAAAAAAAAGTTTAGCAGCAGTATTTTAAAGTCCAATACAAAATGCAGGTATACAACAGGAGGTGGGTTTTATATCACCATCTTCTACAATATAGGACATTTTTTTGCCTTTTTTTAAAAAAAAAATGTTTTTAAAGCAAACGTAATAATAATCTTTTTGGGATGACACTCGCAAAAATGACAGCCCATTTTTGTTTGACTAAAAGTTTAAATTACGTCTACATAATTCTACAATTTTTGCTCGGACATATCAACGCCTGCAATATTCATTAAAATAAGCAAACAATCAATTACAATGTAAACTAGATCAAAAGTGTTCAAAGAACACTGCGTCGCTAGAACGATATTGACTTATGGGCACTTAATATATATACTGAAATAATGTATACTTTAAAATCAAGACATTTATGAATTTGAGGAGAAAACATCAGAATGAATCAGAATCAATATATCCAGCAAAAGATATTTGTATTGCCATACAATAGTACTGAATAACAAGATGATAATCAATATCAGTTTCAAATCCAATAAATCAATTTTGGTGCTTGGTTGAATATTGATTTTTTGTCTTGCTGGCTAAGTGCATTGAATATCATTAAAATGTCATAAAAGCGCTTCTAGAAAGCAAACTTTAATTGGCAGAGCGTGCAAAATCAAATCACTTTGGTGTCGCCTCATAGTCGTAAAGTTTGAACGAAATCGGTGCAATGGTTAAAGCTCTAGCTTGTCCGAGACATACATAGTTAGTTACAAACGAACCAAACACAATGCTTGCTTCAGCAGCTGAGCTGAAGCGACGCAATAATGCGACATTGTAGCTTAATTATGGTGCAACACAATAAATTGTGACCTAGATTTTGTTACGCCGACGCACTTGATTTGCCAACTTTGTTTACTATTCTAAATTCAGTATCTGTTTT
>JAGTTF010000391.1:0-14650 GCA_019095985.1 Streblospio benedicti
GAATATTTCTTATAATATTATGATTTTTATGGACTTACCATATTTTACCAACAAGTAGAAAAGACCATACATTTTGTAATAAAAATACCCCAAATGTTTTTGATTAATTATTTTGTTCTACCATATAAATACACATGTATACAATTTTAGTTTTACTCTTTCTAATCCCTAGATGATAAACATGCTGCGCCTGTCTTAGGCATTGCCTATTCATATTACTACAATAATACAAAATACAAACTCAAGAATATACGCTTGCATCTATAAATGCAAGAAGTAGCTGATAAAACAATATCACAAAATGCAAAGGACTACCTATGAATACGTATTGTGAAATATGTGCAATATTAGAAAAATATTTCTGTCGGAGCGCTACCATAAATCATAAGTTAGACACTTACCCTCTTATGATCTTAATTCATAATTTTACTAAAAGAGAAAACCACTATTGAAATCAATCACTTTATTTTTGTTGAGAATGTAAAATGTTAAAGAAAATTATAGACTTAATCATAAATCCTTTAAACATGATTTTTTAACTTTGAATTATAGAAAAAATCTACGATTTTCTAAAATACAAAATAAAATCTGCAAAATTTTTAACATTTATCATATGCATATTATCACAGTTTGCACAAAAAGTATGAAAATGTAACAAAACGTTTAGTAAAATATAATCATTTAGAATAGCAATAAGAAATGTAAGTCAGATCTACAATTCCACATCCACAGACAAGACAATGTTAAGAACATAAAATTATTGAAAAATATGTAAATACTTTGCATTTATAATATCAGAAATTGACAATTGAGCTGCATCTATACCATTGAGACTGCTAATGTGTGATTAGCACTATTCCTGTTCAAGAGAATTAAGAACAAAAATGTAATACATTTTTATATCTTGCCCCAAACCTTGTCTTTAATAGTCAACTTATGCATAGCTTTTCATTATTTTTTAAAATATTTGTCTAGATGTACAGTTACTATGTGACATAATTCAGATCTTTTAAGCACTAAGAACTGAAAGCTAGAAAATGGACTAGTTTTTATCAGCTTACAACATTCAGTTATCTTAACAACATATAAACATTTAGAGTAATCACGGCGATTGTCAGATAATGACTTGGACAGAAATTAATCTATTGTCATACATTTTAGCAAATTTCAATAGCCTTAGTCAGGCTTAGTGTTACCCCTTGAGTGTAAATCAAAGTTTGATATACTACAAACATGCTATACAATGAATTTACCTGAGAAATTGGACAATTTCAAAACTGCAAATGTTTATCAAAAGAACAAACATAACAAAAGTAAGGCAGTATGTGATGACAATGACATGTTACAATTATGGTAATCAAGATTTGAGGAACTAAATAAATTCTCACTGGCTGTGAAGCATTAAATAATTTGGTTTCATTCTATTTGATTCCGACCTGCATTTTTCAGCAAAGACAAGAATAACAAGTTCTCTAACATGATTTTGGGTCTAATACTATTATATTAGTACACATACACATATTGTGCTTCTCGGTTTGAATTACATATATAAAACAAGAGAACAGATTTCCACACTGACAAAGAATATCATTTTTGTTAATTTCTATTTTTTTGTGGTACAATAAAGTTATGAAAACTAACTCTACATATTTGCAACTCTTATCCTCCAGTGTACAGCATGTTGTCATTAAAATCAACAGACTTGATTAGGTCCATTTTTCCGAGTGTATTGATCCAATGTAATGAGAGTTTATGTTGTTCATCAGTGATGCCCAGTTTGTTATACATTGCAGAGAGGCCACTCAACGTGGCATTCTGGGTGACTTTGTCAGCATCTGCAGCTGCTACTTGCTTGATAAAGGTTGACTTGGCCATGGAAAAAGCTGTTAGTTCATTTGCTGCAATGTAAAGAATAAATATACAATTTTCACCATTCGCATATCAAGCTTCACCACAACTAGTACAAAACAAATATTGTAAGTCGTCATGCGTAAGAGTAGCTTGCCTATGCATCTAGATTTATAGAAAACATTTACCTTTGTTAAGAATATTCTGGACTTTCATTTCTGTCATTTTCTGCTCCACGGCATACCCCTGAACAAACTGCTCCGTTTGGTCTCCACCTGAGAACGCCATAATGAAAGGTTTATTGTGACTTCCACTTATTCCACTTATAGCACATCATGTTGTGGGATATAAGAAAATATTCAAGCCATTAAAGCCAAATATCAAGATTCTAATTTGAACTAAGAAATTTTTGAAATTTTTTATACTCTGTTCTGAATTAGGGAATTATTTCTAAAGGTATTGCATGTATTTACACACAATGTCCCCATATTTGTCAATTCTTTTCTCACTTGTCACTGAAGGATTTGTAAAATATACTAAAATTTCAGGAATACTTATTATTCCTATCCTGATTTACTAATTGGGATTATCGTAGAAATGTGCAAACTAGAGCACTATTAGATTTGATCAATCTATATACTTTTGCTAAAAATCAAAATTGAGAAAATTTTATTTCCTTTAATGTAGGGTTATAAGAACGACTGAAAGATATATAAAAAAAATTCAGAACTAGTCGAGTGCATGCATCTGACCTGAATATTCACCCTCCTGAGAAGTCGATCCAGAACTTCAGCAGGGATATGGACCTCCCCCAACTGAAAAATACACAAACTTAATTATGTTGTTTTTATCTAGATATTCGTGGTGACCGTATGAAACAATTTGTGTGTCAATACAGCTCACAACAATAATTGGTTTACGATTTTCAGTAGCTGTCTGTTTACTAAAATTCATTTAAAATGCATGACTTATGACCACTGGTTTGCTGGCCATACCTGTAGATAGTCCACTTCCACATGGTATCCTTGATCACAGTCACTAATGGCCTCGCAGCCAATGCACAGGTGCACAGCACGCCCCACACATGTGTCTGATTTGCAGCACGCTGAACAACAAGTCCCTGTAAACATGGGCCACATTCTGATTTTTGAACACGTTTCTTTTCAAGTGTTATAAAGAAAACTGAGTGTAAAGAGTAATTGCCATTATTGGGTAGTGACCTCAATTTTTATCAATCTACTATCAGTACATAAACTAAATATACTCAATGTGTAACAATACTTGATTTAAACTTCTATTTGCTAGGATTATTGATATTATGTTTCATGATAGCCAAAATGCTTAGTTTGCAATGATAATTTAATTTTTCATACAAATACTCGTGTATCGAAAGCATTGAAATATGTCTTCTAATGAGATCTCACTAACCTGCCAGTTTTCTATGCACATCTTTATGAATCTGGACCTCAACATCCATACGGCGCATTCTCAGTTGATCAAGAGACACTTGGGACAATGTGTCACGGATCTTGGAGGCTGCCATCAGCTCCATCATACGGCGGTAGTTTGGACCGTATGTACCATATAACTGTCCCAATTCTGGTGGTCTGGTAAAAGTAACAACAAAATTTACATATTATATAGTCACATGTATATAATTATCATTGGAATACAACAAACTTGTAATGGAAGAAGTATTATTATTAGCAGCACAAATGATGTAATACAAACTGAATTGTCTAATGCCTGTATTTCTCCAGAGTCCAGTTTATAAAGGGACAATTCCCTTGTAGAGCTAAATTACTTTAAAAAACTTGAGCAATATTGAAACTCTTAATCTATGAACATGTGAGAGCATATTTGGTTATATATGGATTTAACAGAACAGGACAATTTACCCGGTAAATGTCTTGAAAATGGACATAATCAACTGTAAGGCATAGCTGTAATATTGTTTTTGTTGTTGAAAAGCAAGACAATCAGCCTGGAACTGATAACGCTTCATTCAAGATTGGTTCATATTTAATCGTCAGCCAGAAGGCCTGTCTAATATGAACAATAGTGTTGATGAGCTATTGGCATGGCATGCATTTTTTCACAACATAACGATTAACGAGCCCTGTGGTCTGGATTTGATTTTAATGCTGATGTGTGTAATACCTGATGTAATACTGGAGTGTAACATCAAGCTTGACGGTGAGTCGGTCCCTGGTCACCACGGAGAGTGCAGGCAGGTGCAGGAAGTGTGCAGAGCCAGGGAACACCAGGAAGGCAGCGTCTGGGCCGAGCACGTAGCAGCCCGACATGTATGTTTGCGACTTGTCTACCGCGTGCGTCAGCTGGCTCCACTTCAGCGCAATCTGGGGATGGAAGATACACAAATTAGGAATATTTTGTTTACTTATTTAATCTTTTTAACATCGTCTAAAGTGCTATAATTACACAAGTTTGGTAACAAAGCAACCATTTACCTCACATATTTCATACAAACATGCATATACTATTGACTAGTGTACACCAGTCATAACAAAATCGAAGAAAGCACCCCTATTCCCTACCTGGTGGTGTTCCACAGAAACAAAGCTGATGGGGAAAAGTATGAGGAAGAGTAGAAGAAGAGCGCCTGCCACAGTCACTAGGATGATGATACGAGCCTTTCGGCCATGCAAATTGTTTCTGAAGTCCTTCAATCTGTTCAGAAACATCTGTTTCTTGTTAGAAGGTTCTGGAGGAGCTTCAACACTGTAAGAGGACATACAGCTACTTTCATGATTGAACTTTTAACACTCATCTTACATTTGAATTCTTGTCAGTCACTAATTGTATATAACCACTTACACGAATGGGGCATTATGATTGATATATCTATGGATAATCCTATTGGTTATCTCTAACCTTACACTTGCTTGAAAAAAAAAAGACAAACGTGTACATACTCAAATGATTGTATTACTCGACTGCTGTTTTCTGATGTAGATGTCATGCTGGATCTCCGCTCAGACCTCACATCAGCTATAAAAAAAAATTGTTAATTCCTGAAATCTATGATGTACTTGGTACTGAAAGGAGTTCTTTACATGAGGACCATTCCATGGTCATTTATTGTATAAATATGTCGTAAAACAACGTAAAACAAAGCACATTAAAGACAAGAGGACCATAAGGGTCCTATATCTCTCACTTGCATGGGTAATATAAATTGTGTTTTAAAATTAAGTTTGAGGTCCCCACGTGAAAAATGATGCACACCAGGGTCATGATTCCAATATTATATGATGACGAGACAGCCATACAAGTTTTGAGGGGTGGGTCAATTTGTCACCCAAAGGCACGATGATTCATGCATACAAGTTTCATTTATTCCAATTTAATTGGGGGGGTTCAATTTGCCACTCAGAGGCATGATGATTCTAATATAGTTCTGGGGTCACATAAGCAAATGAAAAATGAAGAAATTATTTAGAAAATATGTGCAAGTTTGGTGAAACAGTTTCATTTAATCTGTTTCACAGCAGATGATGATTTTATACCAAAGGGAATTGCATGGACCTCTGGTGAAGTTATGATACGATGATAATTTTACACCTAGGGGTATTGCCATCCAGGGGCATGATTCAAATGCAGTATGATCATTACATAGGCATACAAGTTTCATTTTATTCTAAGCATACAAGTTTCATTTAATCCAGTTTTGTAGGGGTGGGTCAATTTGACACGCAGGGGCACAATGATGCAAATATATTTCTGGGGTCACATGCTGTTTCACAGCTAAGCAAATGAAAATTGAAGAAATTATTGAGACAAGATCAAGTCTCCATGTCTTATTTTTAACAAAAGAGAGACAAGGTTGCACTTTGATTTATCCATATATTGACCAGACCAAAACAAATGCAGTTTGCATCATAACTAACAGATTGACTGTAACTTGAGGTTAAAACAATGCACTTTGCATTATGATGAGATTGTTGTGACTGTTTGACACTAAAAAGGTTTGATGGACCACAGGGGCGGGGTCAATTTTCCCCCAAGGGACATGTATCAACTATGGAATGATGATCATATAGGTATCAGTGTACTGCGCGGGACTGGGATCCCGTGAGATTTTCCTGCGGGAGAGGGGCAGGAGTCGTCACAAAAGAAAACTCACTGGAGTGGGGCGGGAGTGGTCACATTGCTAACTTGTGGGATTTTTGCGGGACATCTTCCCACGACAGTCCCGCAACAATCCAACGATAGTCCCACGACAATAAAACGGTGTGGATTTTGTCAACCCTCATGACACTTAGATCTTCATAGTAGTTCCACGAAAGTCCAGTACCTTGATAGCAAAAGATGTGGGACAAAATTGAAGAATATCTAATCATGTTTTGCGACAATATTTATACATGACACTATATTGACTGTTGAAATGCAATGTTAACTCTTCACAAATCAAGATACAATTACAAATAATATGTATACATAAGCAGTTGCTTAAGGCCCAAACCCCTCATATGATACACCACGCCGTAACCCAGGTTACCGTGATACCCTGGCCCGTGAAAATTAATTTTTTTTTTCAACATCAATACCCCGGCATACCGTGATGACTGGTAGGCTGCTGTGGTATCAAATTTTGTTAATATTCATAAGTAAAATGTTTAAGTTTCGTTACAATAAAAACATCTTATCTATTCTTAATTTATTAAAACTCGATTTCCAACCTAGTACATTGTGACAAAACGAAAATGCACATCGCCGTCATTCTTTTGGTGGTCTGCCTTTTAGCAACGACCGATATACGGAAATATCATGGGAGAAACGGGGCATTACGACATGCTGGGGATATTTTATGACAATTCAAATCAAATGGCGGATCACAGATAAGGTGTTTGACAGCAGTCTTATGAAAGATGCATGGGCTCCGTGGTCGGCTCCGTATATCGTGTGTTTCTTTGAAAACGAATAAATGATGGTGGATTTTGCCGATCGGGGAATAAACAACCAATTTTTTAAACGTTTTCACTCAGAAATGTTGTAAATAATCATCTATTATGCATGAAAACGGTTTCAGTAGTAAATTTTACATAGGTGTAAGAATAATTACGCAGTTTTATAAGCTCCACAACCTTAAACATTGAACTATTCCCTGTTTTGATAAACATACATTCGCAACAGACCACGGATTTCAAGTGGCAACATTCAGTGGGACAATGACAGCTAGTATCCACATTAAACTGTTAAATGTACCTTGACATGTAAACTTTGAGAAATAGAAGCATCACTGTTTTTATTTGTGTAATTACTTCTCCTTAGCCGATATGAAAGTGTTACGTTATCCATAATTGAGTACAGTAGGTGCAACCACCACGTTTATCAACTTACGTGTGACGTAGTTATCTGAACGTGATGTACGTCATTCGTTCGGGGTCATCCGTACTAACACGGGGTCATCCGGTGCGTTTTGCTGAATTTTTGTCTGAATTCTGAGTTGAGTTCATAGCCTACGGACCTCGTGCGTATAGTCTTAACCAACCCAATCGGGGCTTGGGTATTATTGAGAATTATGCTTAATTTAAAAAAAGATCTTATTGAGAACTAGTGTAAACAAAGTGAGTTCTGTAGTTGCCTCTGGAACTGGAACACCCCTGGCAATCTATGTGGAAGAACGTGTCAGGGCTCCGACAATGATCTGTGGGACGGTTCTACGAGTATCTCCCGGCTTTGGGCCCTTCGAAGAAGTACCATGTATCCCCGTGGCTGAGCATATGCCGTGTACGCCCCACCCTACTGGTCTAGTACCAGGGTGGATGCACCGTACGTGATCAGAACCCTCGTACGCTTCTCATCGTGTATTAAGTTTAACGTGAACAGCCATCTGCCGTCCAGAGGTCGTAGTGTGGCTGGTGACACCCCTGGTTTCAACAAGAGCCTCCAAACGGGGAGGACTTTGCACAGGTGCTGACACGCACTGTTTCAGGCATCCCCTACGCAGTGCAACATGGGACCAGGTCCACGTTGAGAGAGGTACCCACCGGGTAGCTTCTGTAAGTAACAAGTAAGAAAGGCCTATTCCCGAGAGAATAGATTGCCAGCCCTACTGTTTCCGACAAGCGCTAAAGCAGAACTGCCGCTATTTGGCTCAAAACCAGTACAAAAGAGTACTGACTCCCTAATCCTATTGTGGCCATAATAAAGGACAACAAGCATATCAAGGTGTGTGTAACAGGGGAAAACTAAACCTAGTCCAGTGCAACTTCTATTACCTAATTTTATACTACGCAAGATACTACAATTCTTGCGCACTGGAGACTACACAAAACTCATTTTGTTACACGAGGCTTAATTCACAAGGCTTAGACATTCTCAATTAGCCAATGGTTGATTTGCATAATTACCATCGATAGTAGTGACCAAAGGTTGAATTTTGTTTGCTGGGATAATTGTTCCAGTCTTCTTCTTATGATTGCATCTCTCCTCTCTAGGAGCTTTGTAGTCTGTTCAGTGAATGTAAATAAAATTATTATAATATAATCACTGTTCGTATCATAAACACTAAACGTCTATTTCTTTATATAAACTACGTAGCCATAAAAAGTCTTAAGAGTTTTGATTTGGACTCTTAGAATCACTGTGTACACTTCTCACGTTGATTATTTATGTCCATAATAAGCATATATATAGATAGTACTTTCCAATAAATTCTATGATGCTAATAATAATAACAAGCATGTTAATATCCACTGTCTTCTTTGAGGCTCATAATAATAATAATATAGTAAGTGTCCAGCAACTTCTTTTATGTTACTAATAATCCGAATGATGTATTTTACCAAACTAAGCAACTTTTGCGTCATCGAATAATTATTTGGTTTGACAATGCCATTATGTAAAGCAGAATTTTTAAAACAATAATCCATCATAAATTTTACTCAAATAACCTTAAATAGCAATATTGAAAAAATTGAATTTGAATTAATTTGTTTATGTGGAGGCTTTTTTCTCAAATTTTAATTTATAGTAAATATCTGGTTGTATAGTTATAATAAAGCATTTAAAATTCTTAAAATAGGTGTTCTTTCTTTATTTTTTAACCATACATGTAAATAATAATAAAAACAAAGCATTAGAACTGTATAAATGATATTTCTCAAAAAAGAATTGAACATCACAATTTCTGAAAATTTCACAACTTTTGAGTTCACCATTTGCAATGAATATTCAGAACAAAATGACAAATTAACCAAAATAAAAAAAATTGCTAATATGAACTATAAAAGAGTACAACTCATCACAAAAATACATAAATATCTATCAGCATCTTTTCTGAAACAAATACATCATGATATTAATAAGAAAATAAAATAAAAAACATCTGATCAATCATGTGCATATACAAGATTCGTGAAATATGGTATGCAGCATATGGTCACATTTTCTTTTTTTTACATTCTTTCTTCCATTTCTGCTGCTCTAACTTTTTTGGAACTGATATTTTGAAATTTGCATTTGCGAAGGATACTGATGGTATTGAAACATGTTAAGAGTGAATAGAGTAAATAAAAATGTATGAAACATTTAGAACAATATCGATTTAATTTAGACCGCATTAGAGCAGCAGAAATAGAAGAAAGAATATAAAAAAAAGAAAATCATGCACATGACATATATACACTGCATTTTCACAGATGAGAGCAGTCAGAAAAAGAAATAATAAAATTTTAATATAATCAGAGATATTAAGGTGATATAAAGATAGAGTTCATCATTCTATTAAACCACAATATATTGGTAATTATTTACACTTTATAAATATATTATTTTCATGAATTTGTTTATCTGCTGCCACAGTGCAGATACTGACATATGAATACTGAAGTGCATGGATTAATATTGCAGTATCATGTGCCTTTCCTGAATGTTCCAGTTGAGTGGGTTTGCTTGCTACTAAGCCAGGAGGTCTCAAGCAGTGGATTGGTGGTGGTGGTGGTGGTGGTGGTGGTGTGGGGGGAGGCGGGTGCAGTGGGTGCGAATTCACCCCCCTTTTTTCCAAATCAACAAACTAACTAGACTAAACCTAGATTTCAGTCATTTAAGAAGCGTGGGATTTCACACTGAAGCCAATATGATCATGTTACCAAGCAGGGAGGTAGCATAAGTATACACACTGTACGCACATGCGTACCTTTTTGAAAAACCACCATAATTTTTTTGGACCTACATTTTCGTGGCAATAGGTTCTTTTTTTTTAAATTAGAAAAAAGTCACTCAAACCGTCCATTGTGTATAAATGGTGTGTTACTTCAAACAATTAGAGCTAATTACTCCCACTGTGTAATGATTGTGCAAGGTGCAGGTGCAAGCTAACACGTTAAGGCTGGCCTTATAGATAATTACCTCAGTCTGGTTTAATAGGTTGCTTTGAAGTAGCTTTGAAGATTCACCGTGGAAGATTCATGTTACCTTGTGTTATCTCTGTCCATATGCAGTATACCAAGTAACTAGAACAATCTATACAGCTTTGAAGATGGTCTAACCAATGTTTTGACCAGTCTCTCAGTAACCCCTCCATTACACAGAGCAACGTTGTCAAGGCTCCGGACAGAGCGTAAAATTTTGACTCTGCCACGTCGTGGTCAGCCTCTGTACGTCGTTGGAGCCCGTCGTGGCACTGAATTTGATAATCCATGTTTGTAAACATTACTTGGAAACGGAGCCGCAAGGACTCTGTCCGCAGCCACCCACGTAGTCAAAATGCAACGTACAGAGCCTTATCACAACGTCACAGAGAAAATCGTAAGCAGACGTCGCCGCCGCAACAACGGACAGAGCATGATTCGCTCTGCCACAGGGCGAAATCACAACGGACGCAGCCTTTGATTTTCCATACAAATCAATGCACTCGGCGACGTCTGTTGTCCTACCACGCTACGTGTGGGCTCCGCCCGCTGTCAAATGACTGCGCGCGCAGCGAACAAACGGTGCCGACTAGTCTGTCCGCCGTTGTTACTGTACAACTACCAAGTAGAATTAAAATGCATAATTTTCCTTTATTTACGTGATAGACAATTTGACATTTAATGTGAAAATGTTACATTATTTATACATTTAAGTTATCACTCGCCATCATGAAATTGATCTTAATATTAATGTGACAAATTCAGCATGGTAATTTTATTTCATTACAAACAAAAGCACACAGTCACAATTGTTAAAAATGCACCAGAGATACACCGAAGGTGCACACAAATAAATATGTTTTTTTAATTTGTTGGCTACTCAATATTTTCAATGGAATTATCACCCATCTTGCATCTCTTCATTATTGTCTATGTCACCATCATCAGCACGTTGTTGTTGGAGGTGAGGAGGAATATTAATATGTATCCTGGCAGCCACACGTTCTTCTTGCCACGGCACCGCTCCAGCAGGACTATTGAAGTATGCCACCAAGGTCTGGCGTTGAACCTTGGCTGCTTCCAGTTCTCTCAAACCCTGGTGCCGAGCATCAATAGGTTCAAGATTAGCAGTTGCACGCCATGCTCCCGGTATAACATTGTGTTCTTCGTCCTCGGCATCGGGCTGGACTCCAGGGGCAAGGTCTTGCACATTGTCTCTGACCAACCTGATCCGGATGAAGTTGTGCAGGCAAATTCCAGCATGTACTATTTGCTGGACAATTTCAGGTTTTTGTTGCATGGTAGTTAAAAAACACTGCCAGTGCTGAGCGAGGATACCAAATGCATTTTCAACCACCATCCTGGCACGTGAAATTCTGTAATTGTAGATGCGTTGTTCCTTGGTCAAGTTCCTTTGGGTGAAGGGTTTCATCATGTATGCCCTGAGTGCGAATGCACCGTCCCCTAATATGAAGTAAGGAAAAGGAACATTGTCATTGGGCAAGTTATCTGGTGGTGGTATATCCACGTCACCCTCATCAAGCCCTTCTTTTAGAGGGGACGAATTGAAGAGCTGCATATCCGAATGGTGGCCAACCCCACCAACACCAGTGAACATGAATTCATAATCGGCATCCACCAGGGCCATGAGAACAACAGAAAAAACCACCTTGTAATTATGGTATAAACTTCCAGACTTGTTGGGTCTTCTTATGCGTATATGCTTACCATCCAAGGCTCCGAGAGCGTGAGGCATATTCCATTTCTGCTGGAACCTTGCAGCCACTTGTCTCCATTCGTCCTCGTTTTGTGGGAACGTAACCACCTCCTATGCGAGCTGATCTTGTATAGCTTTACAAACCTCTGGGATAATCACAGCAATGGTGTGGCGGCTAACTCGAAAACAGTAACTTAAACATGGGTAATTCTCACCTGTGGCCATGTACCTCAATGTTATGGCCAACTTCAAGCCAGGTGAGTGTGCTTTCCTCCAATTTGTGTCCTGTTTCTTGATTCTTGGCGTCAGACGGGTGAGAAGTTCCTCAAACATTTGTGCAGACATTCGTAGGAAGTTGAAGTAACTGTATGGGTCTTCAACTCTCAGTTCTGTCATGAGGTTGTCGAAGTGTCCAAACAGCAGTCTGCGATCACCAGACCCCCACGGACGAACCCACCACTGCCTTCTCTTCCTGGGGCCTCGCTTCCTGCGTCTCCTACCTTGAGCGTCAACTCGAGCCAATAGGACTTCACGTGCTTCTTCTTCTTCGTCATCAGCATCTGCTTCATCAGCTGGCACGTTAACTTGGAGGTGGCCAACATCTGCTTCAGGTGGCTGGTTTGGTAATAGGTTTGCTTGATAAAAAAGTCCAGCATCTTCTGGATGATTAGCAAAGGTACAGTATTATTAGATTTTACGTGTTTTTGGTCAGCTCTTTCATTAGTGTCACTGCTAATCTCAGACGCACCACATCATCAAATGCAAGCATAGACATATTCGAAATTATTATTCAATTGTTTAAAAATATACATATATACGTCCACTACACTGATAGTTGTACCAAATGAAAAGGAATCTTCTCGATTTGGTCATTTATATACGGTTTCGAACGGTCACCATGGGCTTTCTGTCCAGCGCCACTGACAGCGAAGGGCGTCCTCACAAACGCTGCCCCGTCGTGCGTAGACTACGGACAAAACGCACCACTTCGTTGTATCATCGCAAAGCGGAGGGCATATATTGCCCACACCAATGGCGGCGCGCAGCCAAATAACGGCGTCCGTCGAGAACACCAATTGAAATTGATAGTAAAACCAACCCCGCCCGGCGCCTCTGGACATTGCGAAATGCTCTGCCCTTCACGCAAAAAACAGAGCCAAATGACTACGGTCTTGATATATCATGAGTATCATGAGACGTCCCAAGACACGCCTGGCAGAGCCCATACGGAGCCCACACGGAGCCTGAACGGAGCCAATTTACGCTGGCCGCAGCTGAAATACTCCTGACAGAGTGGACGACGGACACAGGATTTGACGACGCCACAGAGCCCAAACGGAGCCAAAATCAGCCAAACGGAGCGCAAACGGAGCATTTCCTCTGTCCGTCGCCTCCGCCCGCAGGGGATTATCCCCCGATCAATACTGATGACTCTGGCCGGAGGGCTCCACGCGACTTCTCTCGAGAGGTGGCGTGGATCCTCTGGACGGATAGCAAACAGAGTCAGTCACAAAACAACGGGCGGATTTGGTCGACGTAGCGGGACTTTGTCATTTTTTCGCATTTTTATCGAAAATCCGTCCGGAGCCTTCTCTGTGTAATGGGGGGGGTAAGTAAGCTGCAAGTTATGGGTTACTATAGTATGCTGCTACTTAGAATGTTGTTCTCACACTTGGAACAGTTGAAGATCTAATTAGTAATTATCTTAACTAAAGCAGGTGGTGGCCTTGAAGTTGCTCTACACATTAACCAATGTTTTGGCAACAATTGCATGTAAGTAACATGCAAGTAATTCAATGTTGAGGTTAGGTGAGTTATTGTTTTAATTAAGATGCGTGAGAAGACTATTGTACACTAAAAATAAAATGAGCCAAAAAAATGTCTCAACTTATTCTTAGTACCTTAGGATTATCTGCATATCATAAAAAAAAATTCTATCAACAATTTGATAATGATAAGAGGAAAATTAATGATACTGATGTCATAAACATGACACATGTCCCAAATGTTGCGCTGCCAGCGCTTTGTTCATCACGGTGCAATTTGCCCACCTTAATTTCAATTTTTTAATTCATAAAGATACCTAAATGTTATCTTAAATTACACATTTAGAATACATTTTTGGCTCACACTAACTTACCTTAAGACTAACTTAACCGTTTGATTTGACGGTCGGAAAGGCATTTATGCCTTAATGCATGCCTTAAAATAATACCAAAAACATAATGCTTCTTCACACCCTCGTATCTATCAAAGTGTTTGCAACATCCATTGTACATGTGAATCAAAATCGACTACTCCATTCATTAGTCATCACCTTATTTCGATGTAAACCACTTTTTATAGTAAATAATATATTTTTTTCAAAAAAGACATACTTAGAGATGAAACACTAGTTTTCGGTACTCAACTTTGACCACTAAATCTGATTATTTCTCGTCAGAAACCCCCATCGGCTTTGGTGTCAAAAGATTGGGCGTCCATTTTTCTATCTATTTGTAAACAACTCATTAGCATGCGGTGAACCCTGACCTCACAAAAATAATTTATTCCTTCATTGATCAACGCTTTCGGAGAATGAACTGATGATAAGATATCGTAATGCTCAATTTATCATTTCAAGCATATTAATTGATTTATATACTTCGGGTGATTGACTTTGTTATCCCTGTGCCTTCTCAGGCTGTTTTGAAACAACTTTCTGCGC
>JAGTTF010000392.1:0-15806 GCA_019095985.1 Streblospio benedicti
CCATATGCATTTCAATCTTCTTCACAACCACAAACCTCTATGTCTAATAATTCCATATACAACTGACTGTGCACTCAATTACAGTGATCTTTTTTATTAGTACGACCATACTATTAAATGGCATTAAATCTCTTCAAACATACTTATGCATTTGCCATATATGTATTTCAAAACCTTGGACACAATAGTAGAGAGCTAGCAATATGAGAAAATCCCTTTTTGAAAGCCTCTCAACGATGTCAACAGTTTGTACTGTTGTGCTTGTGAAAGTGTGTCAAACATGCACAAATGTTGTTTTAGTATTTCTTAACATGTGTTACATTCAAATTTTGTTTTCATCAAGGATTTAATGAAGGCAGTTAAATGTAAGGATTTGGATTACCAAAGCATTGGGGGAGTAGCCAAAGCCTTGAATACTTATGCAAGTACTATAAGACTACCAAATGCCAATGTATATATTTAACGTAGTAGTCAATGATTATAAGTGGCTATATCTTTAGTAACTACCCTTTTGTATATAGAAATCTATGATGAATGCCCGGCCTGTCCATGTGATGCTTCTGTCACTAATAAATATATCACAATTTAATATGTACAATCCAAAGTTATTTCATCCATGACTATATAGAAGGGTCTTTAATTTCTTAGCTATTTGTATATAGTATTGCCATCTAATATTCGTAGGCACTTTGAGAGATAGGAGAGGGAATATATCCACTTTCATTTAATATTGATTAGATACATTACAAATAAGGTTTAGATAGAAAAAGAAGAAAACAAACACAAACAAAACAAACGACATGACTTAAAGATAAAATGAACTATTTAGAGTTATCACTATATGGTGTGAATCTTATAAGACTACAGTTTTTTACCTGAACATTTCCTTGACACAAAAACAGCATATCCTTTACCGCAGTCATTGTTGGTTGCGCCCTTACGATACTTCTTCCGAGTCCATATTCGCCATCATCTGCGTATCCGGATGTATTGTCTGGTAGGTAGAACCCAGCGATGTTGTGTGTTGCTTCTAAGTTATCTGGGTTTAGAAGAAGCTTTCTGTATGCTGCACGTACCTCATTAAGCGCCTTGACCCTACATATTCTGGCTGTGAAAGATGAGCCATCTTCATGAAAGTGTTTCTTTGGAAGTAAAATTGATTTTAGCTAGATCCTTATGATCTTGTGCTGTAGTTTTCAATATAGCCTTACTGATGGAGTGACTAGAGGTGGCTTAATAATACTACCATTTACCACCAGAGTAGTGTGACCAAATTTTATATTGGCTTTCGGCTGACTTTTCCTGATCATCTCCGCTTGTTCTCCCATTTGACGCCTCACCTCACGTACTGCTTCTGTATGTTGTGGGGAGACCCATGCTCCTTGTTCTTTTTCAGCTTTACTCTTTTTAACTCTAATTAGCCTTTCAACATCTTTGTAGTAGTGGGGTTTTGCAATAATAATACGTGGTTTGCTTTTACTGGGTATACCAGGACCTCTGTGTATTCTATCGAAGATTAAATCATCTACTTCACTGTATCCTGCATCTTTAAGCGCCTTTATGGTCACCTCACGTATAGATACACTATCATTTTCTGGAACGTTATGTATTATTATATTGTCTCTCATAGACCGTGACTTTAATTCTTCCACTTCTTTATTCAGACTGTCAATTTGCTTTTGCTGTTTTACGACTAGTGATATTAGGAGATCTATTTTTCTTGAACTATCCATGCAATTGTTTTTATTTTCTGCTACTTGTTCGGAAACCTCTCCAAGGCTTACCTCCAAGTGTTCTAATCCAATAAATTTTCCATTCAGCATTTCATTTTCCAAGACATTATCCAAGACATTATCCATACTAGATTCATATGAATCTTCTTATCCATGCTGTTATCCGCAACAGCTTAGTAAGGGAAGAATATCTTTCTATTTCAATCCCGAATGGAGCTTGTGCTCCAGTTTCAGTTGAATCATCAGCACAAAAGCTAGTTTCAAACATTGGTTTTGTGCCTTGGATTTCTGCTTCAATTTCAGCTAACTTTTCTGGAGTTAATTTGGGTACATCCCAGGTAGGCCACTTCACTTCTTCACCTACCAGCCAGCTTGGACCTTTCCACCACAGGTCATATTCTTTGATCTCGTCAAACCTCTTCCCTCTTGTAAGGAGGTCTGCGGGATTCTCTTTTGTGTTTGTGTAGTGGTAGGTAATACCAGGGGCTTTCTTTATCTCAGATATTCTGTTTTCAACAAACCTGGATAAGGGTTTGGTGCTTGCAAGCCATTTGAGGACACACTGTGAGTCCGTCCAGAGGTGCTTTGTAGTTATGTCTGTCTTCAATCCATTCTCTATAAAACTGAGACACCTTGTTCCTATCACCACAGCAAGTAGCTCTAATCTTGGCAAGCTCACCTTCTTTCTAGGTGTAACTCTTGTTTTCGAGAACATCAAGTTTACCTGGCAGTTTTCTGTAGTTTCAACTTTAAGGTAAACAGCAGTTGAGTAGCATAGTGCCGAAGCATCACAAAAACACATCAGCGACAATTTCAATGCACTTGCATACGATATAAATCTGGGCACCTTCAATGTGTGAACCTTTTCTATCTCTGCTTCTATTGCCTTCCATGTTTTTGACATGACCTCATCCAATGCTTCATCCCATTCTACACCAATCATCCACAACTTTTTTCAGAAACAGTTTGGCTTGTACCATTACAGGGTTTACAAGTCCTAATGGGTCAAAGATTGTTGCTATTCTTTTCAATATTTTCCTCTTTGTGATGGAACCATCCATAGATTCTGCTTCATTGAATGAATCTTTGATACCCAGGCTATCTTCACCAGTGTGCCAATTCACCCCCAGTACTTTCATAACATCATCACCAGCACAGTCATGTGAAGGTACTTTAGCTTTGAATTCAGTACAATTGGATGTCCATTCTCTCAGATTCATGGATGCTTGCTCAAATACTTTCTTTGCCTCTTGGTATAATTCACCTGCTTCCTCTGCTGTTGATACTCCACACAAAACGTTATCAACATACAGGTTTTCCAGAAGTTTCATTGCTACTGGTGTTCCAATTTTTGTAAGATGATACTTAACTGTAGCACACAACAAGAATTGGCTTGATACCACTCCAAATGGAACTCTGGTGAATCGCAACACCTCAATATTTTCTTCACTTATAGGTTCATTGATATCCTTTACCCATAGAAATCTGGTCACATCTCGATCCTTTTCTTGAAGGCCTATCTGCAGGAAAGCCTTTTCAATGTCTGCAACAATTGCGTATTTCCACAAACGCATTCTCAGGAGCAATGAACAAAGATCTGCTAGTATTACAGGACCACGATACATGCAATCATTCAAACTCTTTTGATGTTTCTTCTTGGCCGATGCATCGTATACTATTCTGACTTTTGTGGTACTTTTTTGAGGTGTCATTATTGCATGGTGAGGGACATAATGTTTTATATTTCCCTCAGCTGTTGTCTGACTGACCTTCTCTACAATGCCCTTTTCTACTTGATCTTGTATGATGTCATCATATTTTTTCAGTGTGTCTGGACTCTGACCAAGTTTCTTGAGTAACATCTTAAGTCTACATTTAGACATGTCAAGATTTTCTTGTAATGGCGGATTTTCATTTTTCCATGGCCATGTAACATAGTATCTTTCATTTTCATATTTCACATTTTCATTGAAATTTTGCAAAGCTCTGTCATCATCATTTTCTTCAATTGGGTCCATAATTCCAATAGTCTCCAACTTCCAAAAATGTTCCATCTCAAGACTTTCATTATCTTTGCAGGTTAACTTTGATTCATAACAAATATCAGGCACTTCTCGTGTTGTCAGAAGCAGCATGGCATTTTCATCTATTGTTGATGAATTGCTGTCATCATCTTGTATCCTTCCAGTTATCATCCAACCCAATTTTGAATTTACAAAGTACAATCCGGGAGCAATTTCAATCTTTTCTCCAGTTATCAGATCCCAGTAATAGTCTGCTCCTATCAGTATTTCAATTGATGATTCTTCGTCCTCACTTGGCAAAGTATCAGCAAGATTCGACATAACAGACGTCCAAGATCTTTTCATTTTATCAGTGTTGATGGATTTCCTGGTCATTTTTCCAGTGATCTGGTTTACAACATCCAATTTGAGCTGATACTTGGATCCATCTTTCAGATTCAAGTCAAGAGACACAGTTGTTGTTTTAACCCTTGAAGGCTTCTCACATCCAAATGTCAAGACTGACAGGGTCGTTTCACTGTGTGTTTTCAATTCTAATTTGCTGGACAATTCTTCAGTTATATAACTTCTGGAAGCACCACTGTCCATAATAAGCCTTACTTGCTGAGATTTTCTTTTTCCATTGACTGTGACTGTAGCAGTCTGCATTAGAACTCTTTCACCAGTTGCTAGGAGCTGAGTGTTGTCATTCTCAGTGGCATCATTTATTGTCATGCCTGCTATTTCCTTTGCTGCAAATTTAGTTGGACAAAGACTTCTGTGGTGACTTTTTTTTCTTCTTGCAATATACACACTCCTTGTTACTGGTGCAGTTCTCCGTCATATGGCTCCTTTGAAAGCATATTGTGCACTGATTATTCAACATTGATTTTCTTTCTTCAATAGTTGAATATTTGCGGCATTGGTCACTCCAGTGTTCTTCTTTGCAATAAATGCATCTTTTTTGAATGGATTTCTGAAATTTATTATCATTGCTAAGCAATGCTTCTACAGTAGATGTCATACTATTTGATGACTGCCCTTCTTTCTCATCTGTTTCACTGTACCTTGCATTGATGTAGGTATCCATACTCTCTCTTATCATCTTCAAGCTCCAATCTTGTTCCTGGCTCTTTTCATCAACATATACTCTTGCTTCCCATGGTAATTTTTGCCAAATAACAAGAGCCATAAGATTAGTGTCAGTTTTTTCACCTAATGCTTCCAAGGCACGTATGTGTGTTTCAATAGTATCCAGCATGCACCTCAAATTTTCAGCATTATTGCAAACCTTTGGTTCCTGTAGTATGGCTTCATAGTGGGCATTCATGATTTTCCTCTTACTATCATATCTTCTTTTTAGCAGTCCCACTGCAACTTCATAATTGTCATTGGTCAGCTCTAAGCCATGTATGACTGTTGCTGCTTTACCTGAAAGTTTGCTCCTCAAGTAATTTAATTTATCCACATTTCTGATGCTTGAATTCTTGTCTATGGATGACTCAAAGGAATCCCAGAATTCCTGCCATTTTAATATATCTCCATTGAATTTTTCGAAATCAAGTTTAGGAAGTTTCACATTAATATTGCTTTCCTGTCTTGTATCATTTTCTTTGCTTTTCAGTTTCAATCTTTCCATTTCTTGGGCAAATTTTAGCTCCATCTCTTTGTTTTCTTGGGCAAATTTCAGCTCCATCTTCATCATCTCCATATCCTTATGTCTACCAGCTATTTCTTTATCTCTTATCTCAAGTTCATGTGCATGTTTCGTCTCCATTTGTTTCAATTCTAGCTTCATTCTCTCAATCATTTGTGCATTTGCACTTTCAGTGTCACCACCTTCATTCACAAATTTCTTAGAATGTGTTTCTTTTAAATTTGCAAGAAAAAGTTTCATCTTACACAAGATGTCGCGGGCCTCACATATCATTTCAGCAGCCTCTTCAATTTCATTTTCATATCTTGTCTTTGCTTTGGCATCTCTTTCACATTTTTCTTCAATTGCTGAAACTTCATCCTTTAATTCATTACATCTATCTTGAATGCACAATAATGATGGCTGCAAGTCTGTTTTCACAAAATGAATCTTGTCACTTATCTCCTCCAGTGGTGTATCCAATAATGATTGGCCTTTGCTTAACTCAAGCTTCAAAGTCCTCATCAAGGAATGAAAATATGCCATGATTGTTCTTTTCCAGCTCTTGCTACCATGTATTGAAAGTTATCAACAATTCGGTTTTAGTTTCAGTAAACTTTAATTTTATAAACTTTTATTTCCCATCCTGTATCCAATGAACATTTTAATTACATACATATCATAATTAAAAGGCCAAATAAGGGGTAGGTGTTCAGTTCTTAGTACAAGCATAAAAATTGGTGGAATTATAGAGTTTTATATGTAGATCAATATTTTTAGGGGACACAAGCTGACCGACCTTTGGATCACCTTAAATAATCAAAAATTCAAAATGGCCGCCAAAAATCTTATAAATGCTGTATCTTCGCAACCATGATACATAAAGTGATGATTTTGGTGTTGAATATAATGTTTTTATATACAAGGATTCCAAATCTGCTATTGAATTGGTCCTGGTAATTATATTTAATAAAAATATATCAAGTTTCGTGTTTAAATAGCCTAAAATAACCTTATAATGTACATACATATTACATATATATTTCAAGTATAGTAACTATGCATATTGAATAAGCTAGTTGCGCCTAACTGTGGCTGATAGCATTGTTGATTATCTCAGATGATGTGTGCATTGTGACTTGATTACATATTAAGTGTTACTGAATACTCCTAAGCATATGGCGATGTCTGTTCATTGAACATTTCACACATTATCTAAAGCAATACAATATACAATGATTAAATATTCAAAATGACATATTTGTGATTACCCCATACTTGGTCTAATGTAATAAAATGTAATCCCAAGAGATCCCCTGCAACACATGGCTTATGACATGTACTGTGAAACTGTCCTACTTGGTGAGCCTTCAGACTTCAATGATTGGTGCAAAGAAATGTGTGATGATCAACCACAATTCATGTTCTGGAACAGGACACTACAATTAGAGCTTTCCATATTAGAGTTTGTGAAATCTATCAGAGAGGCAAATTTTGATAACTATGTACAGTCACTCACAAATCTCATGCCATGGGTCTTCGCATTGGATCATACCCATTACTCAAGATGGCTTTCAGTACATCTAAGGGACATGAAGGACCTTCCAAATTCCAACCCAGATGTCTTCCAACAATTCAAGGAAGGCTTGTTTGTAGCCCACAAAACAGACAATCCATTTGCAAACATTGCTCTTGACCAATCACACGAACAAATGAATGCACATCTGAAGGGGGATGGGGGAATTGTGGGTATCACTGAAAATGCCCAAGCCCTGCAGCGATGGTCTTTGGCTGGACCTGAAGTTGCTCGAATGATAGAAGAATTTGAGCTTATCAGCAACATTTCAACAGACAGCCCAAAAGGAAGACACCATGAGCAAACTAAAGCTACACAACAGAAGTTCGCAGAAGAAACAAGAAAGTTAGTTCAGACAATGTTATCTATGGGTAACCCATTTCTTGAAGACAGTGGTGACTTGTACAACATTAGTTCAAAGGATATTCTTGGTGAAACTGTTGTGAATTCCATGGAGAAGGTGACTGAGATTGGTAAAGATCGATGCAACAGATTTGTAAAAGAGAGATTCATTGAGAGACAGAAAGACATCAAAGCATCTATTCCCAATGCAAAGCTTAAGTTGTTCAGGACACCAGAGACAACAGCTGCACCAAAACACAAAGCACAACTAGCAGCCACTAGAAGTGAAAGTGTACTATTCTCCAGAATGTACATTTCCTGCCAAACAAGAGATGGAGATATGGATACCTTTTTTATGAGAACCAACCATATCCCCCTTCCATTTCTGACTTGGGTAATCTCCGCCAAGGTGATAAAGCTGGGCTTGTTCATTGCTTAGAGCAAGAAGTACCACCTGAGGCACCACAGAATCCTGACAACATTGATGCTAAAGTTCTGGATGGGGCTGTCATTGTTCAAATGATTGAACCAAGTGCCAATACAACCTTCGCTGAATATGCAAACAACAAAATTCTGCCATACATCAGCGAAGCACTTGCAACAGTTGCTAGAGTCGATGTTGTATTTGATGTATATATCAGAGACAGTCTTAAGTTAGGTACTCGTGAGAAGAGGGGCAAAGGTGTGCGACGAAAAATTGCAGATGATGTGGAAATTCCAAGTAATTGGAAAAGTTTTCTTCGGGTGGATGAAAACAAAACTGAATTATTTGCTTATCTTGCTCACAAGGTGTCCCTGATGACTACAGAAAAAGTAGTTGTTGCAACATGTCGAGATGGAGTGTTAATAACAGCAAATGCTACAGTTGATTGCAGCACAGTTGCACCAACAAACCAAGAAGAGGCTGACAGCAGAATCTTTTTGCATGTTCAAAATGCAGTGAACAGTGGTTGTGAAAATGTTATTATACGAGCTGTAGATACAGATGTAGTAGCAATTGCCCTGAGCTGCTTCTCAGAACTGAATGCCAAAGAACTTTGGGTGGCATTTGGAACAGGTTCCACTTTTCGCATGATCCCTATACACAGCATTCACCAGAATATTGGAAGGGTCAAGAGCAGTGTAATGCATATTTTCCATGCTATCACTGGGTGCGATACTGTCAGCTTTTTCTATGGCAAGAAGAAGACGATGTGGGAAACGTGGACAGTGTATCCTGAGCTTACTGGGGCATTGTTGTCCATATCGATGCAGCCAAATAATGTCCCAGATGATGTTATGAAGATTGTTGAAAGATTCATAGTGATTGCATATGATAGAACCTCAGATCTCAGAAGTGTTGACGCCCTTAGGAAGCGATTATACTGTAAACACAGTCGCATGCTAGATATACCACCAACCTCTGCAGCTTTGAGTCAGCATGTAAAGCGGGCAGCATACCAAGCAGGTCACATTTGGGCTCAATGTACATCAAAGCAAGTAATCTTACCCAGTCCAGGTGACTGGGGCTGGCAAAAGGAAAGTGAAGATGGCCCATGGCAACCAAAGTGGACAACTCTTAGACAGGCTCAAGATGAATGCATGGAGCTTATTTCATGCAAGTGCAAAAAGTCGTGTTCAGGAAGATGTGGTTGTCGCTCTCATGATTTAAAGTGCACCCAACTCTGCATATGTGATGGAAAATGCTACAAGGATGATGAGTAATAGATTCTAGTGATGTATTCCACTATGAAGGTTGGACAAGTTTAAATGCCAAGTTGACATAATTGTACGTGTACTTGATAATTGTGCAGATTACAGTGGTTGAATAAAGTAAAGTACAGCTTAAATATATTGTTATGTTATCATTTGCAATCATCTGATACATTTAAGTATTGCTTTAATTGTTCTTTTCTAATAATGTAATCATTTAGATTTACATTATGCTACCACATGTGACACTTTCCTTTAAAAAACACTTTCACCAAAAAATCATATTTTTTTAAATTTTTAGTTATATTTTTACTAATAATGTTTCATTTGTGGATGAAATATTAATTATATGGTCATTATAATAGCAGATTTAGAATCCTTGTGTTCAAAAACATGATATTTGACACCAAATTCATGACTGTATTTATTACAGATGCAAAGATACAGCGATTATAAGATTTTTTGGCGGCCATTTTGAATTTTCAATTATTTAAGCAGACACATAAGTCGGTCAGCTTGTGTCCCCAAATTTCATGCTTGTACTAAAGTTTTTTTGCATAGTATAAAATTAGGTAATAGTAGTTGCAATGGACAAGGTATAGCTGTCCCTGTTACAACACACCTTAATAGGCTTTGTTGTCCTTTATTATGGCCACAGTAGGATTGGGGAGCCAGTACTCTCTGGTACTAGTTTATGAGCCGATGGGTGTCTCTCTCAACGTGGCCCTGGCCCCATGTTGCATTGCGTGGGGGGGGACGCCTGAAACAGTGTGTGTCAGCATGTGGTGCCAAGTCCTCCCTGTTGGAGGCCCTTCGTGAAACCCATTGTGTCACCAGCCACTCTGCCCCTATTAGAGCAGGACTGAAGGTTAGACAGCTGTTCACGGTTAGCCTAATACACAATGAGAAGTGAGGGGTTCAGATCACGCACGGTCCGTCTACTCTGGTACTATACGGAGGGTGGTTTGTACATGGCATGTACACAGGTGGACACAGGGTAGATCTCTACAGGGCATTGGGCCTGAAGATACTCGTGCCACCCTTCCACAGATTTTCGCAGGAGTCCTTGGCAAGTTCTTCAACATAGATCGTCCAGGGACTACCACCAGTCAAGACCAGCAACTACAGAACTCAATTTGTTTACAGTTTGGTGTGCCGTGACCAGGATCTCACATAGGTACACGTAATAACGCAGTGTGCATGCCGAGATCCAGTCGCTATGTCCGACACAGGGATAAAGACGCCTTTGGCGCCAAAGACTCAAGAAACAGCGTCAAGAGCTCCATCACAAGCGAGTAGCGCAGCAAGACAAGCAATTGGCCATGGCAGAGCCAAACAGCGACCAAGCAGCAGTGATCGTGATACTGCACTGGGAGCATGGGCGATCATCCAGGGACTCGTGGAGGACGACCGCAAAGCGGGAACAGACCCGCCGCGAGATGGGCAACACGCCGAAAGACACCGAAAGCCTCAAGTTGGACGAAGCCGCTGGTGGAGAACTGCTTCAGAGAGAGACGAGGGCCATGGCGGAGTCCTCGGCACTGAAGGCAACCCCGCTAGACGACCTGCTCGTACGTTGTTTCCACCAGATGCCCTAGGTTAATGCCCTTGAAGAGTACAAGGTAAAAGAAGGAGACTGGAACAGAAAAGCGGATTCAAACTTACAGATGTCTCGCAAGCATGAGGACTGTATAGCTGACCAGTGGCAAGAATCTACCTCAAAAGAGACCACACCTAACCGAGGTGTTCCTACTACAGTCAAGTTTAAAGACCGCATCAAGACTTTTCACAAATTTATTATGCCCTACAGAAACCAGACTTGGTCTGACTACATGCAGATGTTTGTCGAGCTGATGACAATGTATCGTGTACGCTCCCATGAGTGGGCTGGATGGTTGGTAGACAGTTTAACCGCCAAGGCACAAGGGGCGCTGCTCAACATGACGCTCAAGCAGCGGAGCAACTGGCCAACTCTAATTGTGACCCTCAATGCTCACTTTCATGTGGAATTTGAGGCGAGGGCAGCCAAGGAAGAGGTGATCACCGGAAACAAAGGAAACAAAGAGTCTGTGCGAGACTTCATCTCCAACCTTCAAGTGCTCGCAAGGCGAGCATACGGCAAAAGATCTTTCAAAAAGAAGGAGGCAGCTGTGTTAAAGCGACTCAAACTCGGGTTGAACACAGCCCTGCTCCAAAGAACCTACGACAACGTGCTGCTGCACTCTGGTGCTACACTTAACATAGTGGCCTCAGAGCTCGTTGCCGGAAAAGGCCGGATGATCCGACAAAAGTACCAGGCGAACATTGTTGAAGAGAAAGAGCAAGACAACGCCAAGAAACCCCAGCACCCGTCAGTGGAGGACACTGTTCACAAAGGTGTTATAAATCATAGCGGCGACTAAAGACAAAGAAGCCGACGGGAGATGATGCCGCAAAACCAAGTGCGGGGCAGCCGAAGTCACAGAGAGACGAAGGATTTCTCCAGCCTGCAGTGCTGGCACTGCAAAAAAAAGATGGGACACCCCAGTACGCTGTGCCCTTCTGCCTCAAAAAGAAGACAAAAGAAAAAGTGACTTAACATCACAAAGATTGAACTTCTGGAAGTGCGCGAGCGTGAACGAGGTGTCCGGCGCAGTCAAGTGCGAGTTCCGGCAAGCAGCAGGAAAATTAGCTGGCGGGGGGGCGGCGTAAGTCTTCCCTGCCGCATTTTATACAAGCGACACAAAGAGCACCATGCCTGGCCTTAGTGATGGGGAATTGTCCCTCGATTTGATGCATATGGGTCCAGGAGTGCTGCCTGGGCCAAGTCCTGACTTTGCCAGTAACTCGGGGATAAGTACCTCGGTTGTTCCCTCTAAGACACAGCCAATGAACGGAGTCTACAAACGTCTGGATGACCCGACCACGCCATGCCTGGTCGAAGAAGACCACACGAAAGTGGAAGGTGGGCCAGGGAAGACCTGTATCCCATCCACACAGACAAGTGATAGAGGCTTACAGGGGACAGGTAGAAGTGGATTATTCATCGATCGAGAGTGGGGTTGATAGCCCCTAGTGTCAGAACAGATTACAAATACAGCTACAAGGTCTGAGCAGCGGTTTGACAAGCAAGTGCCAAGCGCAGAGACAAAAGCTAGCCCTGTCGGGCGCCTTATTGTGACATTGTCCGAGGAACCCGGTCGAGTACCGGCCAGCCCACCGAGGTCCTGAGGACGAAAAGCAGTCATTCCATGGCTTGAGTAACGCTCGTTCAACATCATAGCACAAGTCTAGGGCAGCATTGTGATCGCCCATCAGCTCAGTCTGCCTCCCAAATGCAACAACCGAAGATACGGGGCGGGGGTGGTGTATCAATGTCACGATAGATCAAGACGTCGCGAGAATTAGAACAGAGATGGCCTCAGCGGGGGCGGCCCTGTGTGCAGGTGTTTGGGGGGACTACCTTAGGTCTTCTTTTCGACACACATTTACCAAGAGTTGCAAGAACATTTGCCACCATTGGAATCCTCAGACTTGGTAATTACTGGGGCTTGGGGAGAGTTCTTGGATGTGGTGGGGATGTGTACCATACCGTTCATGTGAGCAGACTGTTCAAGTTGGGCGGGTAGAAGGGGCTAGACCTGCTCCTTGGCATGGATTGGTTGGTAACTCACAAACCTGAGATCAACTGTGGAAGGCGGCACAATACGGGTTATAGAGAACCCAGAGGTATCATTTGGGGGAATACTGGCGGTGGACAGCAAAGACCTGAATGCGCATGGACAAGACCGTTTGCATAAGGCTGCGAGGCATGCAGCGGGTATCTTGTCATGTGCGTGACCCTCTCCAAAGCAGGGGCGTGAGGTGCTCGTAGAGAGAGAGTTGTCCAGCTGGGCAGCAATCTCTACGTGGTACCCTCGCTAGAGATAGTTTGCAACGATGGCAGCATACCACTGACTTTGGAGAACCAGGGCATTAAAGAGACATGAACAGGTGAATTTCATGTCATATAAACTTTTATGCCACATAAATAGTACTTGCTGAGCCATTTGAATATATACATTTTTATCTATATGCAGCTTTTCATTTCTTCATAATTAATCAGTTTCCTATCCCGGTTTATTGAAATGTACCCGGAAATGAACCCACCCCAATGTTTTGTAAACAAGAGGGAATTCCATAACATCCAGCCTTGATAACTATTTCCGACAGTCGAATTTCGACTTATACGGCGAGTG
This sequence comes from Streblospio benedicti, assembly GCA_019095985.1. Taxonomy (NCBI): domain Eukaryota; kingdom Metazoa; phylum Annelida; class Polychaeta; order Spionida; family Spionidae; genus Streblospio; species Streblospio benedicti. The sequence continues at coordinate 13,200 of JAGTTF010000392.1, forward strand.
ATAAAGGCTACTGTCCTGTTATTAGTACGGAACCTCCCAATGTCAATTCACTCGTTATTCTTTCTGTTTTAATGTATTTATAATTTTCTATCAAACCCGTGTTTATGATTGTAAGATTGGAAGTTATTAGGTGCAACATGTCAATAAAATAGAAAAATAAAATTATTAAGTGAAATTGTCAGAGGAGGTGTTTGCTGTTTATGTCCCTTTAAGTACATAGAAATTAAAGAGAGGCTGGTAGTGGCCAAGATCACAGACCTCTCAACTCGACACATCTTGACAAACAAGCTGCGGATGGGGGGGAAGTGCCCCTGCTGTTTGTATCTGCCATATTCTGGCTGACGTGGTGTGAGTGAAGTCAGTGTGGACCGGGCATGGAAGAGAGTGGACCAGCCGACAACTGATACGGAAGGAGAGAGCACAGAGTCCTCGCTGATCACTGGTGGCTGCCAATTGTACTTTGCAGATGGTAATCCGGCTCGGTTGCAGGCTGAGACACTAGCCAATGTGGCTCCACGAGAATTTCCTGAGCATTTTCGATGCATGCTTCCAGCTGAAGGAGAGTTGACGACAGACGAAGTCCCTGAGTTGGAGGCCTTGGTGACAGTCGCCGGACTTGTTCGTAGGGCCAGACAACAGTCTGGGCTTTACGGACAAGATTCGCCACAAGATAGACATGGGTGATGCAAAACCCATCAAGCAAAACTATTTCATGAGATCCCACAAAGAGCGTGAGTACATCGACACGGAACTGGACAAGATGACGGCGAGCGGAGTTATCAAACCATCCAAGTCCCCTGGGGAGCTCCAGTGGTGTTGGTGCACAAGAAATCCGAAGAACTTTGTTTCTGCATTGACTTCCGCAGACTGGACGAGGTCAGCAAGAAAGATACATATCGTCTTCCCAAGATCAACGAGTGTCTGGATGCCCTTGAGGGCTCCAGGTACTTCAGCACGCTTGAGCTCGCGGCGGTACTGGCAAGTAGTGATGGATGAACAAGACGTGGGGAAGACAGCTTTCATGATGCACAGAGGACTGTATCAGTGGACTGTGATGCCTTTTGGGCTCTGCAATGCGCCTGCCACATTCTGCCAATTGATTGAGATGGTACTCGCCGACATGGTCCCGGAGCCAATGCCTGGTCTACCTGGGCGACATCCTGGCCTTCGGGCGGAGTTTCCAGGTGGCCAAGCAGAACTCCTCGGTCGGTCTTCGAACAACTACGCACAGCCAGCCTGAAGCTGAAACCAGCAAAGTGCCAGCTCTTTGCTTCCAGCATTGAGTATTTAGGGCACGAGGTCCACAAAGGCGGGATCTGTACCAGACAAAGCAAGGTGCAAGCACTGCATAATTGGGCGATTCCACAGGATACTCACAGAGACACTGACGTATCTCGGTTTTCACCGAATACTACCGCCACGTTGTACCCTTCTACAGCAAGTTGGCTAAGCCACTGACAGAGTTAACCAAGAAAGGTGTGTCATTCAAGTGGACGTCAGAACAACAAACAGCCTTCAAAAAAGATCAAAGAATGATTAGAAAAGCCCCGCTGCTGTACTACTCAAAGCCTGGGCTAGACTTCCACTTCAAGATGGACTTGAGCCTGTTCACTATCGGGGGCACACTGGAACAAGAACAAGAGGGTAAGTTCTGGGATTTGCCAAAGATGCTATATGTACTGCACAACTTAGAGGGAATTCCCAGCGGTCGTGTTCTTCATGCGTTATTTTCGGGACATCACTTGTGGGATCATGGTAGTCATCTGGACAGACCACACGGCCCTGACGTGGGTGAAAGAGTATCACCAATCCGACAATATGTACATGCGCTGGATCATAGAGATGGGTTGGTACAAGCCCTGAAAGATTCATCATCTGGCCGGGAAAGTTGAACGAGGTAGCTAACTATCTTTCGTGGAAGCGCGAGAACTATCCTGATATGCAGGAGACTTCTGCAAGCGTAAACCGTGTAAGTTGGGGAATGTTCAGATTGCCTCTTCTTCAAGCAGGAATTTAGCCAAGTGCCGGGATATCGACTTTGACGACTCGGATGAGAATACTGTGAACAAAGTCGTAGCTCCTCACGTCCTGCCGGGTTCACCACGGCCGACAAGACAGGTAATGGCGCCCTCCACCGCGCACTCCGCGTGAGCGCAGCCTCCACGGCTTGGACTTCCCAAACCACACTCCTCCTCATTTGTACTTGAGGACGTATGCAGAACACCTTACACCCGAGCTCTGCGGCCAATAGACCGACGACTCCTGAGAGCCTCTCGCTACTTGCTGTGTAAGGTGGTGTGCAGACCCCTGGCCTCACGAAAGGCCTCCCGTGGTAGGACTTTGCACCGGTGCTGACACGCGTGACAGCTCCTGCTGTACACCAACGCGAGGTCCCTAGTCCACGCAGAATGAGCAGACGTCCTGGGGATGAGGGAGCCACAGGCTTGACCTCAGAGATGGGTGAATGCGGGCCCATCCTCCATAGGGTATGGGTTGGCAGCCCTACCTATGCAGTCGAACCTGCCTTGTCAAAATCTGCAGCCCTAATGGCTCTTCAGTACTAGGTGGTAGTGTACTGGTCTTAATCCTACAAGTGGCCATAGTGAA
>JAGTTF010000393.1:0-16542 GCA_019095985.1 Streblospio benedicti
CATTTTCACTATGTATATAACCAGTAACTGAATGTAACCAAGTCAATAAATGGAACAACTACCAACTCTCCTTCTTCATGACAATCCACATATGTCAACATAAGATGTAAAAAGCTCTTTGAGGTGTTCGGGACCATGATTATTCACACTCTTAAAACACAACAATAAAACCTTAAACTTAATACACTGTTCTACTGGCAACCAGTGGAGCTCATTAAGTGATGGAGATACATGATCGTACTTTTGGATGCCACAAATAAGTTTGCATTTTGTAAATCAAACATGCCTGCTGGAAAATTGCCAACAGAGACCATTGGCATTTTTGCACAACTTAAACACTAACACAAATATCCATTCATTCCCAATTCTCACACGTTATCCTTGTTAATTCAAGTGTTTTTACGGAGCCTCAGTGCATGCGTGCGGCCAATTCAGCGTCACACAGCCAACTGGTCCAATGGCCCATGGTAGTCTGGCAGATAAATCTGAATTATAGCGGAACCTGGAAGTGTGAGTGAAATTTCTTTTTCTGTTTACATTATCTTATGTGCAAATTTGGCTGATAAAGATCTTCAGCCCAAACTGAAAGACGTTAATTTAATGAGTTTCAAACTATAACAGTTGAAAGTTGAAAAATGAAGATACTAAATTTTTTTTTTTGTTGCAAGTCTTTTAATAAACACAATTCATGCCTGTTGTCTTAAATGTGAGGTATTTTTTTCCTGGTGGCGGCGTTGGCTGTGTGACAGGGCGGAGGTCTGTGTCGTGCGCTGGATGAGCTCATCTCGCAGCCAGCGGTGCGCCACTCATCAGGCGACAGTCTGCGTGCGTTATGGAGAAGCCAGCACTCCATGGCGAGCCTGCAAACTGCTCCTGCCGGGACCAGTTACCACTACTGCAGTACTGCTCCTTCTGCACCAGCAGCTGCAAAACATTGGCATATGGCATGTGCTAATTGATTTAAACCATTCAGATGTTAATTTAGCAAGCACAAAAGTCTAAAAGCTCCTCCTTGCTAAAGGCGTAATAACGATTTTGGTGTGAACAGCCTTGAGATAAGTATGCTGGGACAGCCACTCCCAAGTACAGGACTATTCCATTGACCCTTAAACAAGTAACGAGCCACAGGGAATGGCTACTACAAGTGCTTTGATCTGTGACTGATAGACCCTGGTCTCAAGGCTCCCAAAAACATGTAGATATCCTCTGCTTGTGTGTCCATGTTATAGATGATGGCTACCTACGATGTACAATAACTTGTGAGCTCTGGACACTCATGTATGATGGACCACATCAGGCTCAGTCCGCATGACCCCAGCTATGAAAGTAAAAAGAAATGTGTACTTGCTGCATGTGGAGGATATCATAACACGACCGATTAAGATGTACCACCCATCGTGTCATTTACTGGTCATCCTACATACGATCTCTATTGTCAGTGATGTAAAATCAAAAGGGTTTTATGTCAAAATAGTAGTTGGAATATTAGCGAAAGGAAGCCAAATCACATTGTCCACCTGGACAGTCAACGGATTATGCCCAAAGACATTAGCCAGCATGAGCATTTGTCACTGTGTGACCAGGACAGTCACTTGATGAGTAGATTTTGTCTCCGTAGATGAGTAGTGACTGTCTCTGTAGATGAGTAGTGACTGTCTTCAAAGATTTGGGCTGCCTGGATGTATGGTTATCATTCCTTCTTGTCGCACACCTTGGAGGGGTCACTACATGTTATCCTTGGAGACTTGTGGTGGAGAAAAACATCACAATGCCACCAATGACATTGGGCGTAGATTAGCTGACGGCCCACTACCCAGATCACATGTAGTGCATGGGACGGAGCAAAATATAGGCTCATTCAATTGAGGGAAAGAACATCATATACCATTGGCAAGCTTGAAATCTCAGCTATCCAAGCCATGTATGATGGCATTGCACAATGAGTAGCTTTATATTACAAAATGTGTTTGTAAAAAACACCCCTTCGAATGTTTTGTTCGGTGGGAATTCTGTGTCATTCAACGGAGCATGATTTTTCTTGAGTGTTTGGGACCCCATATACAAGTTGTGTTTGATGATATATGCAATGTGTAACATACTACTAAGAAGGTCAGATTGTCCTCTTTACAGCGATGCATATAGAATATTTCTAACACTTATTAATATAGGGAAATCGTTAATTTTACAAATGTGTCTTACAGCCACTCGTCATTTAAAAACAATGACAAAATACTCTCTAATTTTTACATTACGTTTAATCCCAGACACTGAGATCTTCCCTTTGGGCAATTTATTATATACCAGACAAATGCTTATTCTCTAAGCTTTGCAATGGTGCCTAATATGTATTTATGTGTACCGATCTGAAGATTTAACAGACTCATCAATGGATCCCTTTCAACCACTCAAATTCTAATCAAATGGTGACCTAAACCTCATTGATTAGAACTGAAACTTTGTTTACATTGCATAAGGACCACAAAAATAAGAAACTAGTTATCACATACCATTCCACTGATTGCAATCTCACCTTTACAACAGCGTATGATATAATTGCATAATAAGTAGCTTTACATGAGAAAAATAAATGTAAAAAATGTTCTTTCTAGTGTGAGCGAAGCTAGAGTAGGTCAGGACAGATTGAAGAATCCACACTAATGAAATTAGGTCAATTAAACTCTTAATTGACCGGGCTTAAGCTAGGTGGGTCCCACATGGATTCTCCTACATTTGTTACGTCATTTATGTCTGTTATGAAGATGTGTATATACTGCACGCGTATACAAATCTGGGAAGCTGGAACAGCCCACAGAACAGTTTGAGTGGTTGAAGCAACAATAAATAGGAACCAGCAACCCAAAATCTGATAGATTTGGGGCCACTTTTATTGTTCCCACATCATATTAAAGGCGAATACGACCTTGTGCACTGGTGTCCATGGGTGTGTTACTCTTGGTAGGACACAACTCTGTTTGTACCGTGGTCTGAATCATCACCAGCACCAGTGTGAGTTCCACCCTTAGGCCATCAATCTGGTGCCTGGTGGAGACCCCAGAGTCATCTTAAGAACATATTCACAACGATGATAAAGCATTGAAAGTACATCAACCCTGAACGATGGAATAAAAGTATCTGACTTCTTCAGGGTTGCCAGGCTGTCAATCACCTTAAATAATCTCTCAATCGTCCCAGCACCATTGGTTGGTAACCCATATAGGGTTTGTGAGCAGATATCTTTCGTCGTATGTTTGGCAATGTGCTTGGTCTGCATCTCATAATCCTTGAGATCCCTGACGTAAGGTGCCTAAAGGTAACGTGAACTCTGTTTGACTGAAATGTTACAATCAGAGGTGGGGGCCATTGTACTAACCTCATCGGGCAAGGGGTTCTCTAAATCTGTAACAAAGATCTCTTCACATGGCTATGCTAGACAAGGCCCAGACTATAGGACATGGCCCTCCTCATGGATCTGGGACTTGAGAGGCTACTTCCGGATGAAGAATCACCTGGTTGTCGGCCTACGGTCCAAAACCATGGGGGAGCTATTGTCTTGTCTGGAAGCCTATTGGGCTCATCATCATAGGTGTCCATGACGTCACTTGTGGGTGGCAGGACTTTGTCCTTCCATGTCTCCAAATACGTTGCATACAGCACAACCTCGCAGCTATGTGCAGTAGAACAACTGTGTTGAAGGTCATCCTTATGTTTCTTAAGCTCTTCTAGCATGAGTTGCTGTACAGTGTGCACTGACAACGCCCACACCAAAGTGCCCTGGCGTCCATGACAGCTCATCCAAGGTACCAGGTTCAAACCCTGCTATACTGCCAAGGTAGTGTATAGTGGGGGAGTCAAGAAACCTGGCTTGGGCCTATGTGTCATACCCAGCCCACTACAAAAATCCCACATCTCCATCACCAGTGGTAATTGGGGTGAATAATGTAAATGTAAATGTGGTGGTTTTAGTCTTGATAAGCATTCCTGATCAGCAGATCAGCACATTGAATAGGGTACCATATGTGGGTGGACGTGTGGAGGTCTGGGTGACATCGAGTGCCATACAACCTTCAACATCTAGAACATGCGTAGCAGAGTTGGACATATGGACTGTTAAGGCAGTAGACATAGGTCTATCAAGTTTAAATATCAGGTAGAGCTGCTCAAAATCAAGTAGCCCGGCATTTAGATGGCTGCCATGAAAGGGAGGTGGATAGTTTGATGAAAAACCATTTACACTGACAGTAAATAATGACATAATTCTCTGTGTTTGTTGAAATAAGCATGACGATTCAAATGATTCTTAGACAAAAGTATTTCTTTTAAATTTCTACATGATGCACCTGCCAAAACCAGGTAGACCATAAGTCTATCTACTGGCAAATGTTGGTAGACCAGCTAGTTTTTAGTTGGACCAGGGCTATAGGTCTACCACTTATGTCTAACTCTGGGTGTAATAGTGGTGGGTACCAGGGGCACAGCAGTGGCCGGTTCACAGCCTCAGATGTTTTCTTTGTGACTGATTGCCCTGCAATGTTGCTGGGAATCAGTCAATGCAACGTGTACAGTGGAGGATTGATCCAGGGTACGCATTTCAGGAAGTGCCGACCACAGTGGCCTTGTTCACCACATCGCCAGCACCATGCATCTTGTTGAGTAGTGGAAGGTGCTCCATAATTACAGTTCTGTACCTGTAAAGCTTTACTTCTGAAAGGATAATCCTGTTCCCAGTGTTCTGGAACCCCAAGTCTTAGGAAGTGATCTCGTTCTGGAGCTCCAGTGCTGCAGAACGGGCTATACTGTTCCAGAACGAGTATGGCTGTCCCGGAGATCAACAGCTCCAGAATGGAAGTTGCTACGGAGCTCAGAGGCTCGAGAGTTGATGTACCTGGTCACTATCCTAATTCCGAAACATGGAAGTCCCTGAAGGCTGGTACAGCATGTTGTTCAGAAAGTCTGGTACTCAGGGATCAGCTGAGTGAATTGTACTGGTCCTGAGCATTCAATCTCTCGAAGGTGACCATCCAAAATTGCTGTGGAGGCCAGTGGCTCTGAAAGATGAAGTTTGAACAGGGTTCCGGAAATCTGCAGCTCTGGAATCAACATGTTGGAGTGCACTGTTTGTGAGATTTGAAGCTCAGGAATCTAACAAATGTAGCAGTCCCAAGTCATCCCGGAGGCCAGCTGTTTCAGAAGGTGCCAGCATACTACTACCGGAGGTCTGGTTTTAGTGCCGTACCCTGACAGATGAGAAAGGTACACTTAAGTTGCAAGCCCCATCCATGTCAGACAGGTCCACAAGAATAGCTCGATGTATGTTAGGTTACTCTTGGGTCATCTGCTCATTACTAGAAATAGTTATCGGTTCATGGCGATCCAGCAAGTTAACCAGAGGTAGCCCATGGGGTTACTCCAGCACTTGCAAGGGTCTTAATCCCAGTTTACTGATTGCTGAGTGGTCCATCAAAACGTTTGTCCATGGCAAGGTTTAGTGGGTCCAGTCAAAACCTACCTGGCTCAGTGTAACATGGATAGGGCGATCCCTTAGGGCAGTACTTCTGCCTTGAGAGGAAGATGATGGAGTCATGGAGCACTCAGGCTAGGTGGGACTGGCGAGGATATGTCCGAGCTCAGTGTTCCACGAGTACGGTGGCCTTGTACACTGATTTGCCTGTTTGAATCCAACAAAGCATCACCTCCGTCACTCACTGGTTTATAATCCAATGTTTCCTGTCCTTTGGCAGTTTGCATTTTATGAACGTCTTGTCTCTCACCCTGTGGTGAGCACAATATCATCAGTTAGAGTAGAGAGGAATCAGCCAACGTTCAGGGTTGAGACACTCTCAATGCTTTATCCTCATTATTAATATGTACCTGAGACTATGGGGTCTCCTCCACTGAGTCCTCCAGATTGAGGCTCCCAGCTGGAACTCGCACTGGTGCTGGTGGTGATGGCTTTCAGAACACGGCACAAGCCGAATTGTGTCCTCCCAAGAGTAACACACCCATAGACAGGAGTGCACACGGCCATATTCGCCTTAATATGATGTGAGATGAATAATAGTGTTGCTGGTTTCTACTTGTTGTTGCTTCAACCACTTATACTGTTCTGTGGGCTGTTCCCGCTTCATGGAATTGTTTACGCGTACAGGATATACACATCTTCGTAATGGACAAAAATGACGTAACAAATGTAGGACGATCCGTGCGTGAGGCGTACCTAGCTTAAGCCCGGGTCAATTAAGAGTTGAATTGACCTAATTTTATTGGGGTGTATTCTACAATCCACCAATCCGTGCTGACCTACTCTATCTTTACTCACACTAGAAAGGAGATTTTTTACGTTTAGTTTTCTCATGTAAAGCTACTTATTATGCAATGATATCATACGCTGTTGTAAAAGGTGAGATTGTAATCAGTGCAATGGTATGTGATAACTAGTTTCTTATTTTAGTGGTCCTTATACAATTTAAATAAAGTTTCAGTTCTATACAATGAGGTTTAGGTCACCATTTGCTTAGAATTTGAGTGGTTGAAAGAGATCCATTGATGAGTCTGTAAAATCTTCAGATTGGTACACATGTTGCCCTACATCACTTTGTGCCACTTGGTAACATGCACGGACCCTTGAGCGCCACTTCGTGCCACTAGGCAACACATACCAATGTACCACTTGGCCAGAGCTCGGCCAGAACTCTCTATATGCTCCAAGTTGTGTGTTGATGAACAGCCGAAGGCTAGGTAAAGACTGGTGAGAACCCGGGTTTACAAAGGGCCTCCTGGTGGAGTACTTCACACCGATGCTGACAGGCAACTGCTTCAGGCATCCCCTACACAGTGCGACACGGGACCAGGTCCAATGCAAAGGGGAGATAGCCACCTGCTATCCTCTGTAGTAACAGTTAACAAAGGCCTATTCCCAATCCCAAGGCAATAGATTGCCAGTCCTTAACCTAGTCCAGTGAAACCTAAGAAACCTACTTTAAACCCAATCCATGCGCACTGAAGACTTACAAAAGATTAGTTTTGTTACACAACTCTGAACGAGTATGATGTCAAAAGACGAAAGGGGGTGATAAAACAGAGGAAAATAAGGTGGATGGTGAAAATGGCACAGGTGATGTAACTATTCTACTTTTTGATTTTATATTTTTTAAAATTCAGATGACCTAGTATTTTATCAGTAATATGGACTACTACATGTACATACTTAAGTTCGATGACATCTACAAGACCAGAAAGCTACCAGAAGGTGTAAAAAGCATGACATGGAAGATGATGATGCCAGCCTACATCAGATTTGTGCATGTAAATACAAATGCTATTATAAAGCATAATACGTATACATAAGCAGTTGCTTAAGGCCCAAACCCCTCATATTATGTCTTGTTTATGTGCAGAAAATTTGCGATTTTAATAAAATATTAGGAACTATGGGAATACCAGAAGAGGAACACAGGCCGCAAAATCCAGCCTCGGAAGTTTACATTCTTGCAGTATCAACATCTTTTGTACAATGACGCTCGCACGCACATGGACAGATGTTTGGTTTGTGTCTTCTAAAATGGATATTTGATAACAATTCAAATGTCGGATCACAGATAAGGTGTTTGACAGCAGTCTCGTGAAAGCTGGGCTCCGTATATTGTGTGTTTCTTTGAAAACAATAAAATGTGGTGTCAACTATGCAGATATTTTGCCGATCCCGGGGAATAAACAACCAATGTTTTATAACGTTTTCACTCAGAAAATGTTGTAAGTAAACATCTATTATGCATTGAATCGGATTCAGTAGTAAATTTTACATAGGTGAATGAAGAAATACGCAGTTTTATAAGCTCCACAACCTTAAATATTGAACTATGCCCATTTTGATAAAAGTACATTCTCAGACATACCAGCAACGTTCAGTGAGATATTGACAGCTAGTATTCTCATTAAACTGTTAAACGTACCTTGACATTTCTATGTAAATTTTGAGAAATAGAAGTATCACTGCTTTTATTTGTGTAATTTGTTCCTGGTAGCCATATGAAAGTGTTACGTTATCCATCATTGAGTACAGTAGGTGCAGTGACCACGTTTATCAACATTACGTGTGACCTAGTTATCTGAACGTGATGTACGTAATTCGTTCAAAACCAGGGGTCATCCCGTGAGCTTTGCTGAATTTCGTGCTGAATTTCGTGCTGAATTTCTGGCTGAATTCTGAGTTGAGTTCATAGCCTACAGACCTGGTGTGTATAGTTAGTTCGTAACCAACCCAATCGGGGCTTGGGTATAATTAATGGAAAAAACACTTTATTGTTATCATTTGTATTTGAATTGCAAGGAAATGTAAACTTATACAACATAGGCAGGACATATTTTTGGAGAAGGTAACATGCTGAGGCATTTGAGTAGAAGTTGTCAATCAGATGTTTAAATCTATTTTTAACCTTTGATCCTTAAAATTGAAAAAAATAGCCACCGATTTCTGATCAAAGAATTTAGTTGTATGGCTGGCTAAAATAACATATCATTTTAAGAGAGCACACATTAAAAGGATGTGCGTGGCAGGTATAAACAACTTTATTCCCAGGTGGGAGACATTTTTTCCTTTGAGTGTAGTCAATCAATAAAAATGTAGTCTACCACATAGCTCTCCTTCAAAATGGAGGAGATGTGTGGGGATAACCCATGGATACCTTCAATTACTGTTTAACGGTGAGCATGGTGAGACAATCGTTTTTTTATTCATCTTTAATCTACATTATTTACTCATTTGTGCTTAAACTACTGGAGGAGGACTAACCACACTCTCTATTATTCTACTATTTCAACTCTAACATCAATCTTCAAACATTGGATAAGGATCTGGAAAATATTTCAACACAATCATCATCACCCCCGTCAACACAAAAATATGGATAAAATCGATCTTCCCACACTGGATAAGGATCAAGCAAGGATCGCCATTCACAATCAGCATCATCACGTCAACACAAAAATATGACTAACCAAAATCAATCTTCAATTTCACATTAGCATCAGGAAAACATCTCCACACAATCAACATCACCACGTCAACCACCTGCCATGTCACAACAAAATATGGATAAAGCAGACGACAATATTCGCGTGGATAATCAGGATCCATGCATCAGCGACCATCCATGCCAGTGAGCATGTAGGAAAAAGACACAATTCCAGCATCTACCAGATAGAGATGGCTACAGATGGTCTAAAATCAGGTAAGACATCACCTTTTAAACCGTGTTCACAATTTGCCATGAATATTGACATGTCTAGACGTTCTCGTGATGATTCATATCATAGAGATGTCCGTGTCAAGTCTTACACACCTTTTCAGCCTGATATTATTAAATCTGCTAATAGTCTACAAGTCAACATGCGACAGTTACTCCACATGCAGAAGATGCATCATCAAATGGTGGCTAATATTGCAAATGGCACCACATATAACCTAAAATCTGCATCTACTATAGCAAATGATCATAAAGTAAATACAGATTTGAATTACATGTTTTCTATGATGCAATACCATGGGAAACGTATTGACGTCAAAATGACTGAAATGTTACAATTGCAAAAAAAAAAATTGACGCCAAATTAAAGGAACTTCTTCAACATCAAGAAAAAAAAACCATTCATCATCCCAACAGGAGTTTCAGAGGAAAATGGATGCAATGTGTGATAAGTTTGATCATCTTTCTACGCGATAAAACATCAACAAAAAACATCTGACGTCTATATCGTTTGAACTGCGTGACATTAAAGGACATTTTTATAAACCCAGCTTTTCGCACAATGCTAAGCATTATCAAAGTACAGTTGCATTGTAGCAAAACTTCGTAAGTAGGCCTCCAGTGCGCGACTCATTGTAGCATGGTCGCAGATTATAAAAAGCCCCATGTAATGCGTTGCACTTGAGTAGGTTAGTTCTCCTTGGCTACACACACCTTGATAGGCTTTGTTGTTGTTACATTATTATGGCCACTGTAGGATTAGTGAACAGTACTGATTCTGAGCCGAATAGCGGCAGTTCTCTCTTAGATGCTGGATGGGCAGCAAGTAGGGCTGTCAACCTATTCCTCGGAATGGGCCCACATTCACTTGTTCTTCCAATGTAGGCAGGTGGCCTTCCTTCCTCTCGTGGTCTAAGGTTCGCGTGGCTGTGTGTGGGGGACGCCTGAAGCACTGCGTGTCAGCACTGGTGCAAAATTCTCCCTGTGTGGAAGCCTCTTGTGAAACCCACGGGTGAACATCATCTTGGCAGTGGGTAACCGGAACCCAGGCCGGGTGTTTGTGGAGAGCATTAGTACACAACGAGGAGTCACCTAGAGAACCGCAAGACCTCCCGGGGCCGCGTGTGGGCGTTGCCTGCCACGTCACCCCAGGGACGATGCTGTCAAGTGGAAGGCGGTGCTCGGACTAGGCCGGCAGTAGCGTATATTGCCACTTTCTTCCCAGCATTGTATAATCTCCTGTGCATTTGGATATTATTGAACAATAGAAGTTATGCGTTCCTTCACTAGTTTAAGTCAGTGGCAGACCCAACCATGCAAATTTGACTGACGTTTTTAATTGGTCTTTGCTTGTTTAAAGTTTGAAAATGATGAAATGATGAAATTTCTGTAGGTGTGCATATTACTAGTATACCTAGGCTGCTTAGAAACCGGAAACTTTGCGCACGTGCAGGATATTACTTTAAATCATACCTAATAATTTTTTAGAATAAGTGTTTTGGGAAAAAGTTTTTAACCTGTACTAAGTACTAACAATTCAAAATTAATCCTGATGCAAACACTATTTATTTTTCACAGAAAGCTATCTTTTCACTTTAAATTCTCATTTTAAAAATACACATATATCCACTTTATTCGCATCTAGTGAATCCATGTAACAAGCACAACACTCATCCAAAGTATATTCCATGAGAGTTATGGTTTCTCTAAGAAAATGTCAAAAAAGCTCTCTGACGAAAATATCTCTTCTATATATAGATCTAGGCCATACTCCTATCATGTCGTGCAATACTTGTGAAGCCCATTCGTGCATTACTGCAGTGAACTGGGTGAATATTTCCATTTGTGTTTTTTATTTTCAGCAAACTACTGCAACATTATTGTACATGTGTCGTTGGTATATATAATCCGTCTCTTGGATTAACAATCAAATGAAATGGCAACTGCCAACTGTATAATATCCCATGTCATGAACGACTTAAACATAAACATACAAAAACTCTGACATTACTGCTACTTAGCCTGGATACTGAAATTTGACAGTACTTGCTAATAGACTAGATCTACTTTTTTTTAAATACATGACAGGTGACATGAATACATTCAAGGACGACAGATATAGGCCGATTTTGTTGATTGATTTGTAATTTTGATACATTGTTGCACCTTTTAACCTTGATATAGAAATGTTGCAATATTTAATTATAGTCCTGTAAACATGATGGGCACACCTCAAACAAATTGCAACAAAAGGTTCTTTGGTGGAATGCATTTCAATAAGATGCCTAGAATAACATATCAAAAGTTTAGGAAGATACATGGAGCGGAAATATCCCTAATTTGCATAAATCCAATATGGCCGCCAATCTTTCCTAACTTATAGAATGGTCACACACCCACTCCTAAATAATATTTTTGTGTGATTTTAGATAAAGAAGTTGCTTTTATAGATAACAGAAAGTGAATTACAAATATTCAATTAAATAAATTATCAACCCTCATTTTGCATAAATCCAATATGGCGTACATTTCTGTCTTTCGAGGTGATTTTTTGAGGTTTCAAGTGATGAAATCTGATATTAAGTCAATGATAACTTTCCGTCTGGTTAGTGAACAGATGTCGTCAGTTAAACCTGCAATTAATTTCCTACCAAAGACATTGTAGTCGTTCATGAAATGTTTATTAGTTGCAAAATATTGACATCAAGCTTGCTTCCATAGGACAAGCAATCATGCAATTTGCATCATATCTTTCTTCTTCTTGACTCAATAAACTTACATGGCTTTTGTTGCTCATATGCAGATGTCTTGATGTTTGAAAGAAGTGCTGCAATACGTGAAGGTGTCACTATATCTAAATGGCCAATTCATTCAGCATGTTGCTGACAATGTTGATCATGACATTCTATTAGAAGATGGATTTAGGCTTTCACGGTTTTATTTCAAAGGCAAGCTTATGGCGGTGTGCGCATGCTTATAAACAGAAGCTGGCATCAGACTGGCATGTGTTTGGGTGCCGCTCCTTGCAGGTAGCAGTGTTCTAAATGTGTGGACTTATTCCATGTCCCCCACAATTCAACACAAGATTTGGAAGCCTCGTTAAGAGATGTGTCCCGTGTGGGGGAGTCACCCCTCTGCACGCAAAAATCTGACCTAGCTTTAAAACAATAGCAAGTGTGATCCATCATCCCGCCACCCCTTGAGGCTCAGTTGGCTACCTATCCTGCCTCTGGAGGTCCATGTAACATCACCATGTTGCCTTCATTTGCTTAAATATTGGTATAAGGAGTCTGCGACGTACTCGATCAAATCAAATAAAAAATCAAATGACATCAGAACACTGGATGGTTTGAATACCTTTCATGGGATGGGAACCACACCAGGTGGAAATAAAAAGCAAAGCTGTTTCATGTGTTTATGAGACAGCAGACGAAACTTCTGCAGTTGAGGTGCATCAATATAAAGGTGTTAAAGAACGAGGGCAATGATATGGCAGCTGTAAAACACATTGATATATATACAGAATGACCAAAAGGATAGTAGCGTAGAATCAATTGTGCTGTGCCTTGGGGGATTTCACACTAAGATGAGCTTCTTTTGAATGCATTGGCCACCTCATGGCTGAGTCAACACTTAAAGAACTGCTGGAACTTGTATATGTGAATAATATTGTAATCCACATGCTCACAGGTAAAGTAATAGCTAGGTCACTTTGACGGCATCTTTTAGTTGATGCAGCTCTTAACACAATGTTGGTGGCAAGATGCATATAAGTGATTTAGGCATGATGGAAGTGGGTATCGAAGAAGGACAGCCACCTGAGAATTCAGTCATCAAAGAAGCTATGTGCAATGTATCACCAATTAATGAATGATGCAACTTCTACGGTTGAATTATGCCGCTAAGAAAAAAACAGCAGAAGATTGTAGATTTACAAAAGCTGATTGCACTGAAGATTGGGAGTTACATCTCCAAGCAGTACATAACATGTTACCCTACATGTATTTCACAGTGTCAGGACATACTCTTTATGCAAAGTCTACAAGGTTATACCTTCAAATGATGGAGCAATTGGAAGAACTACACCTTGAAGTGTTTACCAGTTTCAAATATGGATTACATGTTTCTGAAGGATTGAGCGCTATTGGACAGATCTTGTGATAGAGCAAGTGCTTATGTGGAGTGTCAAGACAAGTGGTGGGCTCACAAGAGGTCGTTGAGTGACAGAAACACAGCGTTTAGTGTGGCTCTTGTACAGGCTAGCCTGTGCTGAAGTCAACAATTGTATGCAGGAGTTTACTGGTACAATCTACCAAACAAGTGAGAAACATAAGGGCTTAGGCTAGAGAGAGATATCAAATACTGATCCCCAGCCTTTGTTTTAACGGTTGGTTGTTGCTGCTCAAAAAAACAAGAATATCGATCACTATTGTTTAAGGATAGGCAGATCCAGGGGGCATGCCCCCCCCACATTTCCTACCAAAATACTTCATTTTTTGCATGTCCGCCATCAATTGCGCATACGAAACCCATGAAATCCCTTAAGTGTGTTCCCACTTTTCCAAAAGCCTGGATCTGCAATTGGTTTAAGAATGAATTGTGTAGTTTCCACCAGCGCTATTCGACTATTTTGGTCTGCTTAGGGAAGCAAGAAAATCAGTGCTGGTAGATGTACTCTGCACATGTGTGCAAAATCAACAAGAATCCATTGACATCACTGATGTGAAGCATGTATTAGATGGAATGGTAGTGCTTTTGTTCCATTGTCATACCATCTAAGTAAGACCATTAAGGTGTATTGGAATTAAACATTAAGAATATTGAAAACACAAACATACATAACAATTGTGGCCATATTGATTTTTGCAAATGATTGTTAATAGTTTTCATGAAATATGTTTTATTCACTTTCTGATATCTAACGAAACAACTTCTTCATTAAAAATCACACAAAATAATGTGTAGTTGCGGGTATATGACTATTCTATGGCAAGTTAGGGAATATTGGCGGTCATATTGGATTCATGCAAATTAGGAATATTTCCGCTCCAGATATATTCCTAAACTTTTGATATGTTATTCTAGACACCTTAGTGAGAATTCTGAAATCAATTCCATTATAAACCCCTTTGTTGCTATTTGTTTGAGTTTCAGGCATCCTATTACATAGAACGACTGGACTATTATACTGGCGGGATTATTCAGGTACAAGTAACAAAGTTAAAGGGCAATTTAGTAGCATTGTTTACAGCAAAAAAAAAAAGGCGACCCATACTATTTTAGGACTAGGCTCATTACATGGGCTCCTTATGTAAATGGTAGATAAAATAAACTTGGTTAGTTAGCTTAATTGGCACTTCGTCAGGTATATTATTTCCAAATGAAAGACGAAAATAAGAAATGTATTTGATGATGGTAACTAATTGGAGAGAAACTCCCTATTCTGGAGACCCCAAAAAATAAATTAATCAATGTCAATGTGATAAAAATTAAATATTTGGGAGAAAAAGATGGCCACCTAAAACTCAAACATGCACATGTGAATCTAGTCCCCTAATAAGGAACCGTCTCTGGCAGGCTCTGCCGCACCTGTAGTACTAAGTGTAACTAATTACTTTGTTTCTATCCAGTCAAAATTCATCTTCACTCTACAGGAATCGATTTTATTCTTCTCTCTCTCTCTTTTCTATGGCAAACAAGTTCCTATCACTATTCTGACATAGCTGAAGACAGGTTTGCAACCCTAAGCTTCCATATGACTATGTCAAGTGGCCCTGACGGGACTCGAACTCACGACCCCAAGGTTGTGAGACCAGAATGACACCATCATCCCAAGCAGCGGGCTGTTAAAAGGTTACACGGACGAACCGTTGTCTCTGTAACCCCAGCTTACATACTTTGGTCAATTATCATCTCAACCCAGAGGTCTTGGGTTCGAATCTGGGGTTGAGAATGGGGTCGTGAGTTCGAGTCTCAACAGAGACAGGTTCAGCCGAGTAACCTTTTTTCGCTGCTTGGGATGATTCAATTCTGGTCTCATTTTCATGAGCTAGTCCCCGCCAGGGCCACTTGATATAGTCAAATGGAAGCTTAGGGGTTGTAAAACCTGTCTTCAGCTATATCTATCAGAAATATTTGCTTGTGAGATAGAGAGAGAGAATTATAAAAAATATATCCGCAAGCACTGGGAAACACATATATATCATTCAAAAGCATTAAAAATGCTAATAAGACCCTTCCCAAAATTTCTCCTCAAGTGGGATTCGAACCCACGACCTCTGGGTTGAGATGATAACAGACCGAGTATGTATGCTGGGGGTTACAGAGACATCGGTTCAGCCGAGTAACCTTTAATAGCTCGCTGCTTGGGATGATGGTATCATTCTGGTCTCACAACCTTGGGGGGTCGTGAGTTCGAGTCCCCGCCAGGGCCACTTGATATAGTCAAATTGAAGCTTAGGGTTGTAAAACCTGTCTTCAGCTATATCTATCGTTGGTAGAAATATGCTTGCTAAGTTAAAAAAGACGTGTGAGAGAGAGAGAAGTATAAAAATATATCCGCAAGCACTGGGAAACACATATATCTTTCATTCAAAAGCACTAAAGATGCTAATAAGACCCTTCCCAAAATTTTGTCCTCAAGTGGGATTCGAACCCACGACCTCTGGGTTGAGATGATAACAGACCAATTATGTATGCTGGGGGTTACAGACATCGGTTCAGCCGAGTAACCTTTTAATAGCTCACTGCTTGGGATGATGGTATCATTCTGGTCTCACAACCTTGGGGTCGTGAGTCGCCAGGCCACTTGATATAATTAAATGGAAGCTTAGGTAAAAACCTGTCTTCAGCTATATCTATCGTTGGTAGAAATATGCTTGCTAAAAAGACGTGTGAGAGAGAGAGAAGTATGAAAATATATCCGCAAGCACTGGGAAACACATATATTTCATTTGTTTTTACCATATAAGGATTTTGATGAATGTACAAAATATATCAATAAGAAAGGAAATTAATCCTTTAATATTCATGTGTGTATATTTGTTTGATATTATTACATCATTATGGCTTTCTAGAATCACATCAACAATCATCTTTTCATACTTTTTTGAATGTATATTTTAACGTGTTAACAAAGTACTAGAAAATAGTTATCTGAACACTATTTTTTTATTTTTCTAACAATGATATTTGCTTTGCAAATAGATTTATTGGATTTCTTTTTTATATAAATTGATAGATTAATTTTTGCGACACACATCATAATGCAAATAATGCAAAACCACATTTAAGGGGCAAA
>JAGTTF010000394.1:0-19006 GCA_019095985.1 Streblospio benedicti
TTGATGAAATAGTCATTTATATGGGTTGAGAAATTCTAAACCGAAATCGTCTTATGCTGATTTTTGACAATTTTAGGGGTATATCAAATATTTATGAACACCTTTCCTAGATTTAACACTTTGAGTATCACTAGCCACCCAATATGCATGCCACAACACCAAAGTGGCTAACATTTTGTAATTTTTAACAAATACAAATAGGTTAAAACAAAATCTGATACGGCCATTAGGGTTCGGTCAAATTTTTTCAGCTCAAAATTTTTCAGCTCACTCACATTTCCCAGGCTGTTTTTTTATGCCCAGACATACCAATCATCAAAATCACACCCATTAACTAATGTTATTTTTTGTGATTGGGTACCTCCTTTAAATAGTGGGCTTTTGAGACCTCTGCTGCAGCAGTATTATGTTTAACCACTTGATTGTGATATTTCTTGTTTGTCAATTTGTGGAAGCATTTTTGTATATTATGTCAGATGCTCCATTTAAATGAATGATGTCTCGGGAGATTTTCACAGCTGATGAAAGAAATAAACCTTGTTGAAATTTCATCAAATGTTATCAGCTTTGGTGTCAGATGGTGGGAGAGATTGAAATAGTGCATGCCCATCATATGTGACAGGATCTGGACATTATCTTATTGAAGGTGGTCCTCCAGCTTCACCATCCAATCAGACTGTGTGGTTGAAACTATTGACTCATGCTCATTAAATGAGCCCCAAGGAACAAGGGTATTCTTGAAAGATATGGCCAATTTCAAAGACACCTTCTTCATAGTGTTCACGGCAAGAAATCTGAGATAAAACGTTTACTACTGACACTTTGCATTGAGATTTTACGTGTAGGGATATTGGAGCATGATATTTGATCATAAAAACATTTCACTTTTGAGAACATCTACACCAATTTATCATACACTCACTCGTTTGACACTTCTGAACTCCATCTGGTACAACAGCTCCAGTAGCAATTTTTTATTAACTTTAAGTTTAACTCTGCAGTTCTAAACGGATATGACATGAATCTCCAAGCATTACATCGATGTTTAAATCAGAATCCCACCGTGTATCTGAATTTGTTGGCATCTTCCTTGATGATAATCTAGGCTTGAACTTTTATTTCTTTTTGTAGATTTTATGAACTTAGATGAACAGAAAGCTGTAACAAGACAAGCTAACACTATTGGGCGAGTGCTTGATCTCACAGTGAGGCCAGTAATGTATCCACTTCTGTGGATGTCTTTCTTCTGGGTGGTTTCAAAGGCATAATCAATCCATTCATCATTCAAAGGACCTTGTCAAATTGACAATTATTCTAGGACTGACAAGGCTTCTTTTATCTCTCCAGTGCATTGTTTCATGTGATGGGTGAGATTAGTAGTAGTTATTGTGTGTATATATGAGTCAAATAGCAATGAAATAGAGTTTGGCTTAATTGACTGATGTATTTTCTACAGTCCTCTACTTGATGTATTGAGTGACATGTTAAGTATATGTTGAACCTTGAATAGTATTTAATCTCAAGGGTAAAGCTTGGTGATGTGTTACAACTCTCTTCTTGCAGCTCATCAATCATTTCTTGCAGCAGTTTTATCACATCCTCCCCTTACTCGTTGCAATCTCCAGCTTCTCAAGACTCAAGGTGACAGCATCCGGAATATGCTTATCACCATCCTAACCTCTGAATCCTCACTCCTATGTTGTCATGAAGTTGAGGTGGTTCTGGACCCGCTGGCCGCAGGGTTTCAAAGTGACCTCATTTGATGCTCAATTTGGTGAGATTCGATACATCAATCCCCCATCCCGAAATCCTGGATCGCCCACGGTAATCATACCTTTTGGTGACTATTGAGAGCAAATGTATATACATTCATATACTTTCACAATAAGTCACTTTTATTTCTTAAAAATATATAAAATTTAAGAGATGTTGCAGGTTTTTTGTCAAACGTGAAAAAAAGATGAATTTTTCACGAATTAGGGGTAGGTCAAGCTCTAAAGCTATACCTGATTCTTATGATCAAATAAGATGCCTTATGTTATTTGTATATCAAAGAGTACTATTGTGACCAATTTATAAAACAAATCCACATCATTATCTCAATGCATTACTTAGGTAGAGTCATTTATATGGCCCGAGAAATTCTAAACCGAAATCGTTTCACGCTGATTTTTGACGATTTTAGGGCCACATCAGATGTTTATGAACATCATTCCTAATATATTAGTAGAAACACTTTGGTTATCACCAGCCACCTACTATGCATGCCACAACACCAAATTAGATAACATTTGGTAGATTTTATCAAATGCAAATGCGTAAAAAATATATCTGATATGCTTATGACGGCTTGGTCACAAAACCTCAAATTTCTCAGCTCGCACACTTTCCTGCACTGGCATCATAGGTTTTCTATGACCAGACATACCAATGATCAAAACCACACCCATGAACTAATTTTATGATTGGGCACCTCATTTCTTAGGCTTACTCTGCTGCAGCAGTATGACCTTTGCTATTGTTTTACATAACAACAGTAAGTCAGGAGTTGTCTAAAACATGATGACAATATTAAAACCTGCTTTATGAATCCATTGAAGAGTTTGACATGTGATCAACATGTGTAACCTAATTATACATACCTATTATTTACACATACCTATTAAGTGATGAATTCTAAGCGCAGAAATTTAAATAAGCAACTGAAAAACGTTTGAATTGACTGACTATGCCTCCATCTTATTGGGGTAACTCCTGGCTTTACCCCTGTGACCTTTGTGATATGTTTTACAATAGAACTGGCAGGATTATTTTTTGTAAAACTGAAATTTGCGACAGAATTTGTATGCATGCAATATGAATATTGTGATGTAAAATCTATTGCAAACGGGTTGGGGAAAGTGGGCACTGGATATCCTAAGCATGAGCTACACTACAGTTCGCGGAGGCTAATATGCACCAGATATGTGCATAAAGGGATATCTGCCAAGGCAAGTGTCTTTCACATACATTCTTCAAACAGACGATGGTCATCTTCCACTAGTAACCAACCAAACACATAGTGAATCGTAATTTCAGTAAGAAAACATTACAATTGATAAGCTGTTCATCATTCAATTTCATCAATATCGCTATTACTGAGTTGTGCCATGTTTATACTTCACATAAATTTTATAAGTTTGGATTGTTGTGATTTTCATCTCTATGGGATTATCCAAGGACATTTACCATTTTCAAAACTTATAACCAAAAACTTCTACTGCTGACCACCAGCTGGTGTTGCGGCCAAAACTTTGGTCCAACTGTGACTGAGATTATAAGATCTGCCACAACACCAGCTGGTGGTCGACAGTAGAAGTTTCAATTCTGCTCTGGAGAAACAGCCTGACATGTTGTAAAACATCAGCAAAACTGTTTCAACTAGGTGAGTGAAAATTAAATTGCACATATTGTAAAAGAAGTGGCCCAGGCACTGTACTATCAAGTGTAATGCCGCACCTGATGAATGTTAGGGAATATAGGCTAAAATCAGGAAGCCAGCCAAACATACAAGTGGCAGAGTCTAATTTGTAGGTAATTAAGAAGCTGGTCAAATAAGAACATGTCTCTGAGCGTTTGGGCAGGTTGGTCCAAAGGGTGAGGGCGCCTGTCCATAAACATATGACCGGTCTGGTGTGTACAGGAGATCGTGAGTTCAATTCCACGGCCTTCCAAAGCTTTACAGGGTTCCCCGAAAATTCCACAATAATTTGAATATCATACTCTCAACTAAATGAACATATTTCAAGAATTTGTTTTATTCATATACATGTAATATAGTATCTAATTCCAATGGAACATGTAAATATAAAAATTGCCATAAGTTCCTATCAATAAGAAGATGAGATGAATTTATGTTTTTCCACAAAAATCACTTTATTATAGCAACCCAACGTTTAATCCATGATTACGAAATGAATATGTTATCATTAGAACACATCTTACTGTAAAACTATAATATTTTGTGGCTATTAAAGTTTGTGATTTTCATTTTAAATTACTTTGTGACTAGTTAATTTTGTAATTTTAGTCCTTCCTGGACCCACTTTACATAGGCTGTTATTGTTTGCTGACTATCTAAATTTGTGTTTTTGCAGCTACCCACGAAATTCGCAAATTACATTGTGCGCAAACAATTCTAGTTTTACAGTATTATATAAAGATACTCCACCCAATGCTGTGTGGTCTAGCAAAAAAATAAACTCACTTTTACTGCGTCCATAAAGAATTCAACATCTTCGTCTTCAATCTTTTCATCAATTTTCGCCGAAGATAATTCAGGATTCCTAAAAAAATTGATAATAGTTAAATTAATAAATTCATTATACATATTCCCAGTACAATTTCATGTGGTGGTACAATTTCAAGGTTCAACAGGGCTTTTGCATTGAGATTTGTAGCATGAATTCATTGAGATTTTGAGATCAAGGGGGGAGGGGAGAGGTATATACCACCCTCAGGTGAGCGTTGCGTAAACTAAACCGGTAGATACAGTTTTTGATATTATTGATTAAAGCACAAGCAATTGGTCGACGAATATAATACCAGATTATTGTTAGAATACAACTTCGTAACGTAAACAAGGGGCTATGATGGTCCATTACGTTATAGGGGTGTCCACACGAACGCAGCAAGTCACAACTACATCTAGATAGGTGACATGCAACCAACACACATGTGATGAACACACTCAGTCGTAGCGACCGCTTACATTGATTGAATTGTAGCCATAAGAGCCCTGACATCGGGTTGTGTACTGTCACGTGTAGTCGTAGCTGTGTAGCCCAGGCTTTAAAATTAGCATTGTCTACAGTCTTCTAACATATTAATTTTTGTGTATGAAAAGTACACAAACATAAAATTATTCAGTTTGCTCTTATGGATTCTCCAGATGGTAATCTCACTCACACCTTTGTAATTTTTCTGAATCAAATTAGATTTTTAACTTGTTTATGTGTAATTGAAAATGACATGTACTTACTCTTTAAGGTAGCTGTCTCCTGAAATATACAAAATTAATTTTCTGTTATCAACATATCCCCATAGATTGAATACAAAGAGCTGGCAACAATAGTCAAATGTATTTGACATAAAACATACTTTAATGTTTGAAATCATTGTTTATTCGCACAATATATAAGCTGGATGTGAACACTCGCATGTGGGTATTTAGGGTGAGGTGTACGTACGTCGGGCAGCACTGAGAACAGCCGTCTTCTGGCCCTCTGTCAGTTGCAGCTTAGCTATCTTGCCACGTGTCAACTCGCAAAGCCCAGCCTTGTCTGTGTATTTGTTGTCATACAGCACCTGATGACATATAAATGAATAAAATCATCTTACATTGTCACAATATGTATAGCTTACTAGAATTCAGTTTGTCCATAATATATTACGTGTTTGTATTTTATCAAGCAATTTTACTAGAAAACCCCTTCAAAGGTATGTTTTCTTCTAACTCATTTAAACTGTCCCCATGACAAATAGTCTAGAAGTCAACTATGATTTTCCAGTTTATTGTGTGTTGGATATGTTTGGTCATTAAAAGAGGAGAACACCCAGCACACTATAAAATGGAACATAAGCGGAGAATAGAGGAGAAAGCTCAAAATCAACATATGCAGAGGGAAACAGCACATGGAAGCAATAAGAGACCCCCCCCCAACCCGAACAAAATCCAAGCAAAGCCTTCGCCCATCAAATAATAGAACAAGTAGTCGTTGGAATGCCAAAAATCTGCCCCTACAAGATGAGGCCCTTTTAGGTCAATCAATTTTAAAATTAGTAATTCAAATACATACATGTATAAAGAATATTGTAGAAAGGCAACACATCTAATCAGAATGTAAATAAAAACACATCGTAACTTCATCAAAAGTGGGTTTAAGTACACCAAAATCTAACAAGGTATTAACACATATCCTAAATATAAGTTCGTCAAAAGTAGGTCAAAGTACACCAACATCAACTAGAAATCTCCCTCCGGACTTTGTATGGGGATTGGGGACTAATATTGTGAACAAAATTGTAAAGTTTCATGACCATATAAGAAATACCCAGTACAGTCGTAATAATCGTTTTATTTGAAAGTTCCATTATTTTTTTTAAAGTAGGCCAAAGTACAGAAACATCAAATCACGTGAGGAGAGTGATATAGTCATATAAAATGTCAAGTTTGATGATGATGGGTCATAAAGTGTTACCAGGAGACAGATAAACACAAATTCGTAGTAATTCGTTATCAAAAACACATCGTAACTTCATCAAAAGTAAGCCAAATGGTAGAATACACCTTGTTTGAGATCAAGCAAACTTCTTGAAGGGTGCTGGGGACTTAACACACACAAAGAGGGTCAATTTACAAAGATTTGAGTGGGAGCAACATAGAGATGTTGAACAAAATTATCCACTTCAATAGCCCGCATCACAAACTGAATAGTCGGTTCAACTTTCTTAAATTTCTCAATGTTCGTCACAGCAAGTGACTAAAGGCGTACTTGATTTTGAGGATATATCTCCAAATCCCCGTAGCCCATCCCCCTTCCTCCAGATGCACCAGTATGGGTCGGCCCACCTGCGAGGCTAGCCTCACATGCAAGAGGTAGTCCAGGTAGAAAATTGCAATATTTTTTGCAAGATTTAAAATATTGTATCTGAACAGTTCTGTGGCTTCTAGTTTTAACCTGCCTCCGCTCTCACTGTCTGTTAGTTTTCTAGCACAGCTGTCGTCACTGGCTACTCCATTTGCACCCCCGCCACCTTCTTAACTAACAAGGTTCCCCAGTCGGCCAAGTCCTACTAAACTTTGGCAGAATATACCTGCTAGTGGTTGGCCTAATCTACCAAACCTGCCCACTTATCTACATGCAGTGTACAAGTCACTAGACGTTAAAACGTACATACACCTTCATCGTCAAGCTGGTCTTTTAACTAGTATTTCAACAGACTGTAATCCCACACAGTCATATTGAACTGATTTGCCAATTGAAGGGATAACTAGTATTAAAATTGTAGACTTGTGGTAAAGGTTTTGAAACACATGCTGAAGTATGCTCAACATTGTCATCCACTGAGTATCAGCACCTTGGAACCCCTGGCGACGACAATAAGCATAGTACTGAGTAGCCTTGATAAAAATGCTGGTCCAAAATCTGTTTCTAGTGAGGGGTATGCTGCTCTTATTAGAGATGTTGAAAATGCACTACGATATGTTGATGCAGTTGTAACAACCATTGTAACATGTGCAGCAGATATTGATGCAGTAACTACATGTGCAGAAGATATTGATGTAATTAGTCCCCCTGGTATAGTAAAACCTAGTTTGGAATTAGCTGGTATAACCCCCAGTCCAGGTACAGACTCATATGTTTGTTCTTTGTATGCACTGAAGAAAGAGTGTTTTAAAATTAAATTATAATTTAATATACAAGATGTTCTCATATTAAAAATTTCAAGTTAAGTTTGTATTATGATAGAAAGTAAATTAAAGTCCTGGTTTCAAAGTTTGCAATGTAACATTAGTTTGAAAAATAAAATCCTGTTGTCCAATTTAAAATTTCATTTCAAGTTTGTTGTAAATCAGTGGAGTATGGTTTTATAGCACTGTATGCCTAAGTACAATGCTTAGTATTACTTTTTGTACGTCCTTTACACGGCCACGTACATGTATTATATGTACGGCTAAGTACACATTCTACTTCAGGATTATATGAAGGAACACGTATTATTAAACATATCTAATTAAGTCTGTAAGAAACATGATTTTGTTAGCTTTCATTTGTACACACTGATAGTCATAAAAGGGTTTGTGAATGTATTATTTTGTCCTAGTAAACATATCTGATCAAGTTTGTAAGAAACATGGAATATTTTGCCGTCATTTGTACATATGGAACATGAAATTGTTTATACACGTACTGTTAACAAATTATTTGAGGGTTGCTGTGAAATAAGAGTGTTGATGGAATTTGCATTTCGTTTTTGTCACTTTAAAAAATCAAATGCTACAGAGTTTTATATTCAGTTTCAAAATGTGCCTGGTTTGTTTTCGAACAAATAGACATTCAAAGTTAACTTTTGTGTTGTACTTATTTAATCTACTGGTCGTTCACATATTTTTCGGTATACGAGAAATATCGCGTTTTTGCTGCATATATCCAACAGTCGGTATCCAAAGCTATTCATCCGATATCTATGGTTCACAACCTAATATGTTCCAACAAGTTATTATCTATGAAATGCATGTAGCTGTAGTTATCTTACCTTTCAACATTTTTCAGTGCATGTTTGAGTACAACTCGTGCACTTCCTGAACTGCTGACGGACGATTTACGTACAAACTCGATGAGTATAATACGAAGCGCGTTCAAAATGATGACGTCAAATATTAGCAAGTGGTCTCGCTACAAGCCGTTGTAGAGAAGCGCTATTATAATTTGTTTATTGTGCGGACATTTTTATTTTGATCTGGATATTATTTATTTCTAAGAGTTATCATTATGAACGAAAACAATATTATCACACTTTAGCATTCGCATTGCACCATAAATACAATCTTCGCGCGCATATTTTAGTACAAAAATAATGTGCCTTGAGACTAGACTTCACTTCCAAGAACTGCCTCGACGTACGGGTTCTGCTGTAAAGGTAAACACAGAAAACGCCATTTTGTAATACTGAATTTCATCGCTTCGAGCCTAATAAACAGAAGAGCATGTTCGTGTATATATCTGGAACTTTACATACTATACTATACTTTACATACTATGTAACCACTTAGGTTGTGATGTGTAGAATAATTATTTCCTAAAATGAAGTATGTCCAATGAAAGGGAAGGTCGGTATTGCAAAATTTCTTGTATACCGAAAAATATGTGAACGGCCAATATCTATATATATAAAGGAAGAGGCTGTTTTTTGCGTCACAAAAGGCTTTTTAACCACAAGACGTACACACTTCAAACTATGCATGTAAAATCAGGACAACTTGGTGGTCGTTATAATATCACATTTCAAACCAAATAAATTGGTTTTAATGATAAAAATAAGAAAAAGAATTTTTGTTACAAATGTACGATGTCTCAACCACATAATACGTAACAGTTAAACTACAAACGTTTGTACCTGCTACCTACGCTAAACGTTTGTGTACGACAACAATGTAAGTTAGACGATTGTGTGTACATCAGCAATGTAAATATCAGTCAACAATCCGTGTAAATGTGTAAATAATTTTTCTTTGTATCAAATGACATGGCATACATGTATAACAAAGACAGTTGGTGCACACAGCTCAAGATAAAGATGTACGTTGTGCCGCGGAGCCAATAGCATCCACAGAGCAAAAAGGTGAGTTTATTTCATGTATAAATAGGTGTTAAATCAAATACATATAATTATGTACTATGTAAGTGCCGGCTACAAAGCATTAGGTGGCCTAGACAGCCGAACGGAAATCTGTGAATGAACGTTAATTCCCATAATGTGATTTTAAACACTTTTATCATTCAAACAGCATCGAAATTTTTACCTAATGCAATGTATTTGACACCAACATCAACGTATATATTCATTTTTTTCTTCACTGTATTAATGTGAAATGCTAATGAAAATGGTTTTCCGTTCGTTTATCTATTAAATTTGCTATTGAAAATTATTAGCCCAACTGTTTGCTGTGCAATAAAGTTTTTGCTGGTGTCCTGTAGGCCTAATGGACACTTTTCTTTATCCAGTTTAAACATGCCAAGAAAAAGGAAATACCCCAATGGCATTGGCTACCAAACCGCGAGGCAAAAAAAGCTTCGGCTGGAGCAAGAACGGCAAATATCATTTCAATGGTTAAAAGCTGGTTTCACCATAACCTACGCCCAACTACTCTCTACAAATCCCAAAGTCACGATAGCAAGAATGGACAATGTCTGTAGATTCTCCTGAAACAAAATAAATTTTCTGTTATCAACATATCCCCATAGATTGAATGCAAGGCAAGGCAACAATAGTCTTATTTGACATAAAACATACTTAAATGCTTGAAATCATTGTTTATTCACACAATATATAAGCAGAGTGTGAACACTCGCATGTGTGTATATTTAGGATGAGGTGTACGCACGTCAGACAGCATGAGAGCAACAGTCTTCTGGCCCTCTGTCAGTAGCTATCTTGCCACACGTGTCAACTCAGAAAGCCCAGCCTTGTCTGTGTATTTGTTGTCCATACGGCACCTGATGACATATAAATACAATCATTTTACATTGTCACAATATGTATAGCTTACTAGAATTCAGTTTGTCACATAGTATATTACGTGTTTTGTTTATCAAGCAATTATACTAGAAAACCCCTTCAAAGGTATGTTTTCTTCATCTCATTTAAACTGTCCCCATGACAAATAGTCTAAGAATATATGATTTTCCAGGCATATTTATGTGAGATATGTTTGGTCATTAAAAGGAGAACTTAACACACTATAAAATCGAACATAAGCCCAGATGATATATAAGAGCTCCAAAATCGACATATGCGGAAACAGCACATGATAAGGAGACCCCCCACAACATCAAAGCCAAAGCCCATCCCACTTAATAGAACAAGTAGTCGTCGGAATGCCAAAGGTCTGCCCCTACAAGATGGGCCCTTTTTAGGTCAATCAATTTAAAATTAGTAAATCAAATACATACATGTATAAAGAATATTGTAGAAAGTCAACACATCTAATCAGAATGAAAATAAAAAACACATCGTAACTTCATCAAAGGTGGGTTAAAGTACACCAAAATCTAACAAGGTATTAACACATATCCTAAATATAAGTTCATCAAAAGTAGGTCAAAGTACACCAACATAAACTAGAAAATCCCTCCGGACTTGTGTGTGGGACTAATATTGTGAACAAAATTGTAAAGTTCATGACCATAGAAGAAATGCACCCAGTACAGTGGTAATAATTTTTTATTTGAAAGTTCCATTATTTTTTAAAGTAGGCCAAAGTAGAAAACATCAAATCACGTGAGGAGAGTGATATAGTCATATAAAATGTCAAGTTTGATGATGATGGGTCGCAAAGTGTTACCAGGATACAGATAAACATACGAATTCGTAATTTGCGTTATTAAAACACATTGTAACTTCGTAAAAAAGTAAGCCAATTGGTAGAATACACCTTGTTTAAGATCAAGCAAACTTCTTTGAAGGGTGCTGGGGACTTAACACACACAAAGAGGGTCAATTTACAAAGATTTGAGTGGGAGCAACGTAGAGATGTTGAACAAAATTATCCACTTCAATAGCCCGCATCACAAACTGAATCGTAGGTTCAACTTTCTCTTAAATTTCTCAATGTTCTTCACAGCAAGTGACTAAAGGCGTACTTGATTTTGAGGATATATCTCCAAATCCAGCCCATCCCTTCCTCCAGATGCACCAGTATGGTTGGCCCACCTGCGTGAGGCTAGCCTCACATGCAAGAGGTAGTCCAGGTAGAAAATTGCAATATTTTTTGCAAGATTTAAAATATTTATCTGAACAGTTCTGTAGCTTCTAGTTTTAACCTGCCTCCTCCCCCACTGTTTGTTAGTTTTCTAAGCACAGCTGTCGTCACTGGCTTTCCTATTCGCACCCCCGCCACCTTCTAACTAACGAGGTTCCCCAGTCGGCCAAGTCCTACTAAAGAATATACCTATACCTGATATTGGTTGGCCTAATCACCAAGCCTGCCCACTTATCTACATGTAGTGTACAAGTCACTAGACGTTAAACGTACATACACCTTCAACGTCAAGCTGGTCTTTTAACTAATATTTCAACAGACTGTAATCCTACACAGTCATATTGAACTGATTTGCCAATTGAAGGGATAACTAGTATTAAAAAGTGTAGACTGGTGGTAAAGGTTTTGAAACACATGGTGAAAAGTATACTCATCATTGTCAACCACTGAGTATCAGCACCTTGGAACCCCCTGGCGACGACAATCAGTACTGAAAGTAGCCTTGATAAAAAATGCTCGTCCAAAAATCTGTTTCTAGTGAGGGGTATGCTGCTCTTATTAGAGATGTTGAAAATGCACTACGTAATGTCGATGCAGTTGTTACAACCATTGTAACATGTGCAGCAGATATTGATGCAGTAACTGCATGTGCAGAAGATATTGATGTAATTAGTCCCCTGGTATAGTAAAAAACCTAGTTTGGGATTAGCTGGTATAACCCCCAGTCCAGGTACAGACTCATATGTTTGTTCTTTGTATGCACTGAAGAAAGAGTGTTTTAAAATTAAATTATAATTTAATATACAAGATGTTCTCATATTAAAATTTCAAGTTAAGTTTGTATTATGATAGAAAGTAAATTAAAGTCCTGGTTTCAAAGTTTGCAATGTAACATTAGTTTGAAAAAAATAAAATCCTGTTGTCCAATTTAAAATTTCATTTCAAGGTTGTTGTAAATCAGTGGAGTATGGTTTTATAGCACTGTATGCCTAAGTACAAATGGGTTGGCATCCAAAGTATATATGGTAAATACTTATGCATGTTGCGGTTAATGAATAGGTTAATTAAGTTACCTAATGATAGATTGACAAAAGCATCTTTAATGTAGACTATGAAAGATCTTCCGTTAATAAAATTGGTATAGTGACATAAAAAAACAGTGTTTGAAAAATTAGATCGGATTGAAATTTTCCGTAATAAAGCAATATGTAATATATCTGAATGTAAATCTAAAATGACTGATATTGCAGCACTTGAGTAGACACAAATGATTCAGAACAAACCGAAGTTACGCACATACGTACAGTTCAAAAACTAGTATGATAGTCAGTGATTATGTTAAAAACTCCACTAACAGATATAAAAGATCTATACTAGCTAAATTTAGAAGTGCTATTCTACAGCTTCGTATCGAAAGTGGTCGATATTCTAACACCAAAGTTGAGGAAAGATTATGTGAACTTTGTAATTTAAATGAAGTGGAAGATGAATTCCATTTTTATGTACGTGTCCATGTCTAACAAATTGTAGAGAAGAACTGCAATGATCTTGCCAAACAGAAAGTGCCTGAATTCTTGAATTTAAATGAACATGACAAATTTATTACGTTAATGTCAAATTGTAATTTAATTGTTGCTAATCATTTAATCAAAGCATGGGATCTAAGAAAATCAAAATTATATAATTAATAATTTCGTATATCCAGCTATCTGCATTGTCTACATTGTCTATTATTGTTTTTCTTTTCTTTATTGTTCTTTATTTTGTTACATGGTCTGCTTGCTATATATATTATTATATTGTATAATTCTACAATATAACTGTGTTACACTGACGTATAAACCCACTGAGGTTGGGTAGATCTGTACATGCTTGTAAATATATTTAATTACTGTAGATCTACTGTGTCAGTATAATAAACAAATTTTTTGACTTGACTTGACTTGCATCTTATTGTGTAAAGTGGTCGTGCCTGCTAAAGCTCCTAAAAATATGGTCTAGTAAAGATGAAAAGATACTACTTCCCCGGCTGATTCAGGATTGAAATAAAAACGGTTTAATTACACTATCGAGTTATGAAATGCAATAAAACAATAGAGAATACTAAGATATTATTTATACAATAGACATAACGCCAACAACTACCAATTGTATTAATAGCCTGCTTTGTGCCCACTGTAAATCTACATGTCACTCATCATCGCCCACACAGATATAGAAAGATATACCATACGAGATTGTGATTGGGGATGTGTTAGCTCTCCAGTTCTAAAAATCCAATGCTTATTCATCGCCAAATGGGGGGTGGGCTTAAGGTTCGAACTTATGCCCCTGGGCCTATAAATGAACTTTTTTTTTTCAGTTTGAAATATGCCACAAAACAGCACTTTTTCAGATAAACGCCCAGGGGCTTTTTAGACATGAATATACGGTATTTCATGAGTAAAAAAGGTTTAGACTCCAATTGTGTAATATATGAACAGTAATTTCATTTATTTAACATAATGAACACCAGTAACATTTGACAAATATGTAATAAATATTTGGAAAGTTCAGGATATCATAAATTTTAACACTGGCAAACAAATCCATGTTTCCAAACTTAATTAGATATCCTTGAAAACTTAATTAGATATGTTTACTATGACTAAATAATACATTACAGGCGTTGTTCCTCCTTGCCATGGGACGGATCCAGCTTCAGCATTGAAGTAGGCCTGCAGTGTTTGTCGCATACGTTTTGCATCTTCTAATTCATGGTGGCCCAGGCCCTGGCCATTTAGGGTGACGAGATTTTCATTCACTCTCCATGCATCCGAAATGACGTTGTGTTCTTCATCCTCGTGGTCGACATCTACCTAGGGGCGAGATCTGGCAATCTCTGATCGGCAAGACAGATGGAGACAGATGCTGCGTGGATAATCTTTTGGACAATTTCTGATTGCTATTGAAGTGTAGTCAGGAAACACTGCCATCGTTGGGCGAGAATGCCGTATGCATTCTCTACCACCATCCTACCTCGAGAAATCCTGTAGTTATAAAATACCCTGATCGTGGGTGAGCAGTTTGTGGCTTCATCATGTTCTCTCTGAGTGCGAAGGCATCATCCCCAAGGAAGAAATACGGAAACGGAACATTGTCATTGGGCAGTGGATCAGGGGTGGCAAGTTGATGTGTGCCATTCTAGTCTGTAGGCCAGCGAAGGTTCGTTGTAGCAGTTGGCAATCAGACTGGTGGCCCTCCACCCACATCACCATACATAAATTTGTAGTCAGCATCCACAACTGCAAGGAGTACAACAGAGAAAAGGTTTTGTAGTTGTAATAAAGACTACCAGTGCTGGCTGTTCTAATGTGTTTCGCCATCGATGTCTCAAGGGGCATGAGAGACATTTTTTGGCCAAGAACTTGTCAGAAATTTGTCACTTCATCCACAAATTCTTCATGAATGGCAGTACATACTTCCGGGATGATTATGATAATAGTGTGTCTGCTCACTGGAAATATATGACAAAGTAGGATACTTTTCACCTGGAGCAAGGAACCTTAAGGTGATGATGGCCAGCTTCAGACCAGCAGAATGTTTCAACAGTTTGTGCTTTTGCTGCTGATTGTGTTCAACCCTGTGAAGAATTTCGTCAAAAGGTTCTAGTGAAATGCGTAGGAAATTGAGATAACTCTGCGGATCGTCAACACATAGCGTTCATCCATGAGAAAAATATCCAAACAGTAGCAGTCCCTCACCAGTAGACCACGGACGAACATGCCTACGCGTCTTGGCAAGGCTCTTCTGTTTGTTTCCTCTGTCCCCTCTTCACAGTGGTTGCTGGTTGTTGGCTGGGATATTGTCTGCCTCATCAAGTTCGTCATCGCCTTTGTGCCAATAACATGAACTTGATAATCACCAAATGTATTGTCATGGTTGTCCACGGAGGTTGAGGGTTGTAAACTTCTATACGGAATTGCCAATTGGTATTCCAAAAGAGTTCTAATGTACATTAAGTGGTATATCAACTCAATGTTTAGATATGTCATAATTGCAGTGTATATATATTTTTCACTTTTCATATATTCCATATTTGATTGCAGTCAAACATTTTTTTCATTTCAGTAGAAACATATATTTTTTCAATTTGCAGTTTATGAATACTTTTAAACTGTCACATATATTATTATTGCAGTCTATATACATGTTTTGCGCCAAATAAATGCATGTACTAATGATATTTAACTGCATGAACTTGAAATAATGGACAATGAACAATAAGGCTGTATTTTATACACTGTCAGGAGCGCGCACAAAGCGCGAATGAAAGCGTCCCAAAACAGCACTAAACATCATGGAATGCGGCACACCACATGCCGCACACCATGCCGCCAACATGATCGAAGATCGATACAACCCACAACACGCAAGTGTATGGCGTGACATGGCTTCCACACTTCCATTATAAACTCCTTACCACTTTGGATGACTTCTAAGTTCTATAATAATGTTTTTTGTAGCACCGTTTCACGGCACTTCACAAAAGTTAGCACCATGGTCATAGATCTTTTTTTATTTTTTTTTATTTGGTGTTTAACATTTAATCTTTAGACCTGGTACATTAATTTTAGTATTTTGACAAAACACAATATTGTGTGATGTCTATTTTTGAACTAAAACTGAAAGCATACATTTTCTTTACCCTTCTGTACCACATCGTTAAACTACTAAATTAGACTCACTTCCAACTTTCAAAGTTAAACATAAAATCGTAATATATATTAATACGCTATTTAATCTATTTTGCAATTCGTTCAATATAAAAAACTTTTTAATATTTGATGTAAGGTAGAAATGAATAATAAAATTTGCATTATTTTTTAACATATTACCCATGTGATCCTTTTACCATATAAATTTTCATTGCATACTGTAAGAAAAAGTACAATAGCACCAAAGAATAAAAGTTACACACCTATTCATTCAACCATGTTACAATAATTTTACTATGGTATTCATAATAGACGCCATGTCTTTGGATAAAGTTTTGAAATAATATATGTAAATAAATAAAACCTTTCACAATATTTTTGACTAATACATTCATAAACAGATCTTGATCAGAATTTGCATCTTTCTATAAATACGAACACTTTGCAATGACATGTTAAAACAGTAGGACTTTTCAATTTAATATAAACTTCCAAACTTAACAGCACAATATTTTTTAATTTACCCACACAAATTCATAATAAATAATTCATAAATGACAGAAATCACACAATATTATCTGTTATCAATTTCAGTTTTTGTACATAAATCCTTTTAAACACCTTTTTTTTATTATATATATATCTCTATAATTTTTTTATTTGAAATTCAAAATCCTTAATAATATTAGCATGGTTCCTAGCCTTATCAGTTAACCCCTCCATTCCACCCGCGACCAGTACCGAAACTAGATAGAGACATGATGGTCGCCACCATGTCTCTACCATGTTTTTACCATGTCTTCATCTAGTCTCCAAGGTCAGGGGAGCTACTGTTATCTAGTTTCCCGGCACATCGGCGACAGCTTCGAAAAGTTGCACAGACATGCAGCGTGCTAAAAAGTCGCGGGTGTTTGGTTGCGACTAAAAAATCAATAAATATCGCCACCAAGTCGTAACCAACTCGAAACCTTGTATTTATCTACTCGAGACCATGTCTCATCAAGTCTCTACCATGTCGTTATCAAGTCTCCCTGGTCGGGGAGCAGATCGCCACTTCAACGTAGGTAGAAGTAGATAAAGATTAGATGGAGACTAGATAAGGACATGATGAGGATTTTTTGGTGGTGAGTTGGTGGCGATTAAATAAAAACCTGGTCAAGACCAGGTCTTAACCAGGTCTTTATAAGGTCGTAACCACATCGCCATGATGTATGGACATGTCGCTACTAAGTCTCTACCTTGTCTCTACCTACTCTTTACCATGTCGAGGATCCAATTTTCACGGTCGCCGATTTAGTCTCTCCAAGTCGTAACCTTTGGCGGCGGTGGAATCAAAACACCATTTTTTGGGGCCAAAATCAGTTTTTTTAAAAATGGACCCTAGTCTCTGATACGCGACTTCTTCAGGTTGCGACTAGCTGCTGCATACTGGAATGGAGGGGTAAGGAAGATTCTAACTAGGTTTTATAAATTATATACAACAATTACTGATATACAAGTGTTCAAATTGTGATTTTGTCTATATGCTCATTAATTCCTAGAAAAACAGATTCCATGTCAATTATAATACTTAGAGCATTTTCAACAATTCTCCAGAAAGGATTAATATATCTACATTTGTATACCATATGAATAATTGATTCTTTTTTCACAACACAAAGAACATTTGTCATCATTCTTTTTCTTCCATTTTACCAGGTTTTCACCACATGGTAGAATGTTATGTAAATTTTAAAAAATTAGTTTCAGCTAATTTTACATCACTAATCTTAGAAACCTTATTAGTGTAAATAGAAGTAAAGTTGATGTCTTTATTAAAAACATTGCACAAAAAGCTTGGCATCTTGGTATTTCTGACTCTAAATGTATGTATAAAAAAACTTTGATTTCTTCTTTACAATTGTACCTGCGTCCTCATTGCCAAATAGAGGGGGCTCTTTATATTACTAGGTTTAACATTATCTAAACCATCTACATAGTGGTGTAATGCCTTCTGTAATGTGTTTGTTTCACCTAGCATATTAACTTTAACAACTAGTTTTCATTTATATAGTTCATATCTATTTGTCCATTTCTTAATTTTAGATTACCAATACATTCAAACCCAGAATTAATCCAGCTAGTAAAATTAGAATTTTTTCACTACCATTTAGTAATAGCTTGACATTGTGGTTGCCAAACAAAGGCTGCTCTAGCAATGTCAGATTTTACATTCCCTGTATGATTCAATTTAGCCCTATTGTAAGACATGATAACTTGTTTGGTAAAATTCTGGCAAAGTATCAACCATAGGACACATTTACTGTTGTTTGCCATCGTTCTCAATATATACTTATCTTTTCCTAATCTATTCATATACTTCAGAGGAATCTCAGTCCAGTTATCTTCTCCTTACATTTAAGAGCCTAGGCACCCAGGCAGCCTTGGCCGCCATTAGATACGTTTTAATATCTATCATTCCAAGACCACCCTTCTTTGTTTTATTTATAATGGACTTGCGCTTAATTCTTTTCCACTTTCCCCATAAAAAACCTATAAAAACAAGCTATTAATCTGTTTAATGGTAATATCATTTGGCATATTACAACACGAAGCTACAAACCCCATTTTAGATAAAGCAAGAGACTCGATAATTTAATGGTAATAGATCATACACTGATTTTTTTAGAATTTTGCACTCATTTTAAA
This sequence comes from Streblospio benedicti, assembly GCA_019095985.1. Lineage (NCBI taxonomy): Eukaryota > Metazoa > Annelida > Polychaeta > Spionida > Spionidae > Streblospio > Streblospio benedicti. The sequence goes on from JAGTTF010000394.1 coordinate 18,910, forward strand.
CCCCCTTTTTTGGATTGTTTTTTAAATTGGGACCCCCCTTTTCAAAAAACGTCTTTTTTTTTTTGTTTTTAAACATTTTTCATTTTTTTTTACAATT
>JAGTTF010000395.1:0-13819 GCA_019095985.1 Streblospio benedicti
GCGCTTGGCCTTGGCCGTCGGCGCTCGGTCCGTCGAGAGGCAGGCGCCGAGGAGAAAAGTTTAGGACAGGCGGGCAGCGTGAAGACCATGGCAGAGGAGGAGGCGATAGCAGGAGGAGGAGGCTGCGGCCGTGCGGTGGAGGAGGCCGGGCGCCCGCTTGCCCCTAGTCCGTCGACGACAGGGACCCGAGTTTGAAGTCGCGGGGAGCTGTGGGCTGAGGCGGCCGGCGAGGTCGCGAGGGCAGCTGCGGCGTTCGTCGGGAGAGGCGTCAAGGCGATGGCGAGAGCCGAGGAGAGGGAGAGGCAGGCGTCGGTCGGTCGATGAAAGAAGGTTGGCGTCGCGGCGAACACTTCCGGCAGGATGAGGCGGGTAGATTCCCCGAGGCTTTGAAAAGCGTGTTTTTCTCTCTTAGACGCTACTTTTAAGTGTTTTTAAAAGACTTTTTCTCGTAGTTTTTATACCTCTGTGGTGATAAGTGCGAGAAACGTTTCCATATTTTTAAGGACTTCTTTTTCCCCCGAGGCTTTGAAAAGGCGTGGTTTTTCTCTCTTAGACTTCGTTAAGTGTATTTTAAAAACTTTTTTTTTCGTAGTTTGATACCTCTGTGGTTTTAAGAGAGACTGTTAGTTTTTTAGTCGACTGAGTGCATAAAAATGAAAGATTGCTACGTTTATGTATGCGTTTACATTTATTAGTTTCAATTGCAAAACAATTTTTTTTTAAAAATTAAAGGTGGCCACTGTACCATTAAAATCTTGTGGCTCTTTTTCTAAACTGGGGCCCAGGTATGGTGAGATGAGGGGTCTCCTCCAAGGGAGACATTCGATTCATATACTTTTGGACCCATTCTATTAGTTTCAAGTGGAAAACAATGTATTTTAAAAGAATTAAGGTGGCCACTGTACCATTAAAAGGTGGCTATTTTCTAAACTGGGGCCCCAGGTATGGTGAAATGGGGTCTCCCTCCAAGGAGACAGTGGATTCATATACTTTTTGGACCCATTCTATTAGTTTCAAGTGGAAAACAATGTATTTTAAAAGAATTAAGGTGGCCACTGTACCATTAAAATCTTGTGGCTCTTTTTCTAAACTGGGGCCCCAGGTATAATGAAATGGAGTCTCCCTCCAAGGGAGACAGTGGATTCATATACTTTTGGACCCATTCCATTAGTTTCAAGTGAAAACAATGTATTTTAAAAAGAATTAAGGTGGCCACTGTACCATTAAAATCTTGTGGCTATTTTCTAAAGTGGGGCCCCAGGTATGATGAAATGATGTCTCCCTCCAAGGGAGACAGTGGATTCATATACTTTTGGACCCATTCTATTAGTTTCAAGTGGAAAACAATGTATTTTAAAAGAATTAAGGTGGCCACTGTACCATTAAAAATCTTGTGGCTATTTTCTAAAGTGGGGCCCCAGGTATGGTGAAATGGAGTCTCCCTCCAAAGGAGACAGTGGATTCATATACTTTTGGACCCATTCTATTAGTTTCAAGTGGAAAACAATGTATTTTAAAAGAATTAAGGTGGCCACTGTACCATTAAAATCTTGTGGCTATTTTCTAAAGTGGGGCCCCAGGTATGGTGAAATGGTGTCTCCCTCCAAAGGAGACATTGGATTCATACTTTTGGACCCATTCTATTAGTTTCAAGTGGAAAACAATGTATTTTAAAAGAATTAAGGTGGCCACTGTACCATTAAAATCTTGTGGCTATTTTTCTAAACTGGGGCCCCAGGTATGGTGAAATGGGAGTCTCCCTCCAAGGGGAGACATTCGATTCATATTCTTTGGACCCATTCTATTAGTTTCAAGTGGAAAACAATGTATTTTAAAAGAATTAAGGTGGCCGCTGTACCATTAAATCTTGTGGCTCTTTTTCTAAACTGGGGCCCAGGTATAATGAAATGGGGTCTCCCTCCAAGGGAGACAGTGGATTCATATACTTTTTGGACCCATTCTATTAGTTTCAAGTGGAAAACAATGTATTTTAAAAAGAATTAAGGTGGCCACTGTACCATTAAAATCTTGTGGCTATTTTCTAAAAGTGGGGCCCCCAAAATGGTGAAATGGTGTTTCCCTCCAAAGGGAGACATTGGATTCATATACATTTGGACCCATTCTATTAGTTTCAAGTGGAAAACAATGTATTTTAAAAGAATTAAGGTGGCCACTGTACCATAAAAATCTTGTGGCTATTTTCTAAAGTGGGGCCCCAGGTATGGTGAAATGGTGTCTCCCTCCAAGGGAGACATTGGATTCATATACTTTTGGACCCATTCTATTAGTTTCAAGTGGAAAACAATGTATTTTAAAAGAATTAAGGTGGCCACTGTACCATTAAAATCTTGTGGCTATTTTCTAAAGTGGGGCCCCAGGTATGGTGAAATGGAGTCTCCCTCCAAGGGAGACATTTGATTCATATATACTTTTGGACCCATTCTATTAGTTTCAAGTGGAAAACAATGTATTTTAAAAGAATTAAGGTGGCCACTGTACCATTCAAATCTTGTGGCTATTTTTTTAAGTGGGGTCCCAGGTATGGTGAAATGGGGTCTCCCTCCAAGGAGACATTGGATTCATATACTTTTGGACCCATTCTATTAGTTTCAAGTGCAAAACAATGTATTTTAAAAGAATTAAGGTGGCCACTGTACCATTAAAATCTTGTGGCTATTTTCTAAAGTGGGGCCCCAGGTATGGTGAAATGGGGTCTCCCAAAAAGGAGACATTAGATTCATATACTTTTGGACCCATTCTATTAGTTTCAAGTGCAAAACAATGTATTTTTTAAAAATTAAGTTGGCCACTGTACCATTAAAATCTTGTGGCTATTTTTTCTAAAGTGGGGCCCCAGGTATGGTGAAATTGTCTCCCTAAAAGGGAGACAAAAGATTCATATACTTTTTGGACCCATTCTATTAGTTTCAAGTGGAAAACAATGTATTTTAAAAAATTAAAATTGGCCACTGTACCATTAAAATCTTGTGGCTCTTTTCTAAACTGGGGCCCCAGGTATGGTGAAATGGGGTCTCCCTCCAAGGGAGACATTGGATTCATATACTTTTTTGGACCCATTCTATTAGTTTCAAGTGGAAAACAATGTATTTTAAAAGAATTAAGGTGGCCACTGTACCATTAAAATCTTTGTGGCTCTTTTTCTAAACTGGGGCCCCAGGTATGATGAAATGATGTCTCCCTCCAGGGAGACAGTGTATTTATACTTTTTGGACCCATTCTATTAGTTTCAAGTGCAAAACAATGTATTTTAAAAAGAATTAAGGTGGCCACTGTACCATTAAAATCTTGTGGCTATTTTCTAAAGTGGGGCCCCAGGTATGGTGAAATGGTGTCTCCCTCCCAGGGGAGACAGTGGATTCATATATACTTTGGACCCATTCTATTAGTTTCAAGTGAAAAACAATGTATTTTAAAAAAGGATTAAGGTGGCCACTGTACCATTAAAATCTTGTGGCTATTTCCTAAAGTGGGGCCCCGGGTATGGTGAAAAGGTGTCTCACTCCATGGGAGACATTGGATTCATATACTTTTGGACCCATTCTATTAGTTTCAAGTGGAAAACAATCTATTTAAAAAGAATTAAGGTGGTCACTGTACCATTAAAATCTTGTGGCTATTTTCTAAAGTGGGGCCCCAGGTATGGTGAAATGGTGTCTCCCTCCAAGGGAGACATTGGATTCATATACTTTTGGACCCATTCTATTAGTTTCAAGTGGAAAACAATGTATTTTAAAAGAATTAAGGTGGCCACTGTACCATTAAAACTTGTGGCTATTTTCTAAAGTGGGCCCCAGGTATGTTGAAATGGTGTCTCCCACCAAGGGAGACATTGGATTCATATACATTTGGACCCATTCTATTAGTTTCAAGTGGAAAACAATGTATTTTAAAGCAATTAAGGTGGCCACTGTACCATAAAAATCTTGTGCCTATTTTTCAGGTATGCCCTAGAAATGGGGTTTCCCCAAAGGTATGGTGAAATGCACACATTTTATTAATTTTCAAGTGCAAAACAATGTATTTTTAAAAATTAAGATGGCCACTGTACCATTAAAAATGTTGTGGCTCTTTTCAAAGTGGGGCCCCAGTTATGGTGACCAAGGGAGACATTGGATTCATATACTTTTGGACCCAATTCTATTTGTTTCAAGTGTAAAACAATGTATTTTAAAAGAATTAAGGTGGCGACTGTACCATTAAAATCTTGTGGCTATTTTCTAAAGTGCAACCCCAGGTATGGTGAAATGGTGTCTCCATCAAGGGGAGAAAGTGGATTCATACATTTTTGGACCCATTCTGTTATTTTCAATTGGAAAACAATGTATTTTAAAAGAGTTTTAAGGTTGAAACAGTAAAATTAAAAATCTTGTGGCTATTTTTTCAAATAGTCTTTGGCCCCAGGTTTATGACAATGGAAAAACATTTATTTACAAGGGAGACAGTTTGATCTGCAACGTGATACCTTTTAAAACCCATTTTGTATTTCAAATAAAAACAATCTTAGAAAAGGACCTTGATACACTAATTGGACACCTTAATCCTGTTAAAATACATCGTTTTCCACTTGAAACTAATAGAATGGGTCCAAAGGTATATGAATCCAGTGTCTGCCCTGGAGGGAGATACCTGGGGCCCCACTTTAGAAAAATAGCCACAAGATTTTAATGGTACAGTGGCCACCTTAATTCTTTAAAAAATACATTGTTTTCCACTTGAAACTAATAGAATGGGTCCAAAAGTATATGAATCCAATGTCTCCTTGGAGGGAGACCCCATTTCACCATACCTGGGGCCCCACTTTAGAAAATAGCCACAAGATTTTAATGGTACAGTGGCCACCTTAATTCTTTTAAAATACATTGTTTTCCACTTGAAACTAATAGAATGGGTCCAAAAGTATATGAATCCAATGTCTCCCTTTGGAGGGAGACACCATTTTCACCATACCTGGGGGCCACTTTTTAGAAAAATAGCCACAAGATTTTAATGGTACAGTGGCCACCTTAATTCTTTTAAAATACATTGTTTTCCACTTGAAACTAATAGAATGGGTCCAAAAGTATATGAATCCAATGTCTCCTTTGGAGGGAGACACCATTTCACCATACCTGGGGCCCCCTTTTTTAAAAAATAGCCACAAGATTTTAATGGTACAGTGGCCACCTTAATTCTTTTAAAATACATTGTTTTCCACTTGAAACTAATAGAATGGGTCCAAAAGTATATGAATCCAATGTCTCCTTTGGAGGGAGACCCCATTTCACCATACCTGGGGCCCCACTTTAGAAAAAAATAGCCACAAGATTTTAATGGTACAGTGGCCACCTTAATTCTTTTAAAATACATTGTTTTCCACTTGAAACTAATAGAATGGGTCCAAAAAAGTATATGAATCCAATGTCTCCCTTTGGAGGGAGACACCATTTCACCATACCTGGGGCCCCACTTTAGAAAATAGCCACAAGATTTTAATGGTACAGTGGCCACCTTAATTCTTTTTAAAAATACATTGTTTTCCACTTGAAACTAATAGAATGGGTCCAAAAGTATATGAATCCAATGTCTCCCCTTGGAGGGAGACCCCATTTCACCATACCTGGGGCCCCACTTTAGAAAAAATAGCCACAAGATTTTAATGGTACAGTGGCCACCTTAATTCTTTTAAAATACATTGTTTTCCACTTGAAACTAATAGAATGGGTCCAAAAGTATATGAATCCAATGTCTCCCTTGGAGGGAGACACCATTTCACCATACCTGGGGCCCCACTTTAGAAAATAGCCACAAGATTTTAATGGTACAGTGGCCACCTTAATTCTTTTTAAAATACATTGTTTTCCACTTGAAACTAATAGAATGGGTCCAAAAGTATATGAATCCAATGTCTCCCCTTGGAGGGGGAGACACCATTTCACCATACCTGGGGCCCCACTTTAGAAAATAGCCACAAGATTTTAATGGTACAGTGGCCACCTTAATTCTTTTAAAATACATTGTTTTCCACTTGAAACTAATAGAATGGGTCCAAAAGTATATGAATCCAATGTCTCCCCTTGGAGGGAGACACCCATTTCACCATACCTGGGGCCCCACTTTAAAAAATAGCCACAAGATTTTAATGGTACAGTGGCCTTACCTTAATTTGTTTTTTTAAAATACATTGTTTTCCACTTGAAACTAATAGAATGGGTCCAAAAGTATATGAATCCAATGTCTCCCTTGGAGGGAGACCCCATTTCACCATACCTGGGGCCCCACTTTTAGAAAATAGCCACAAGATTTTAATGGTACAGTGGCCACCTTAATTCTTTTTAAAATACATTGTTTTCCACTTGAAACTAATAGAATGGGTCCACAAGTATATGAATCCAATGTCTCCTTTGGAGGGGAGACCCATTTCACCATACCTGTGGTCCCACTTTAGAAAATAGTCACAAGATTTTAATGGTACGGTGGCCACCTTAATTCTTTTAAAATACATTGTTTTCCACTTGGCACTAATTGAATGGGTCCAAATGTATATGAATCCAATGTCTCCCTTTGGAGGGAGACCCCATTTCACCATACCTGGGTCCCACTTTAGAAAAGAGCCACAAGATTTTAATGGTACAGTGGCCACCTTAATTCTTTTTAAATAAATACATCGTTTTCCACTTGAAACTAATAGAATGGGTCCAAAAGTATATGAATCCAATGTCTCCTTTGGAGGGAGACCCCATTTCACCATACCTGGGGCCCCACTTTAGAAAATAGCCACAAGATTTTAATGGTACAGTGGCCACCTTAATTCTTTTAAAATACATTGTTTTCCACTTGAAACTAATTGAATGGGTCCAAATGTATATGAATCCAATGTCTCCCTTTGGAGGGAGACACCATTTCAACATACCTGGGGCCCCACTTTAGAAAATAGCTACAAGATTTGAATGGTACAGTGGCCACCTTAATTTTTTTAAAATACATTGTTTTCCACTTGAAACTAATAGAATGGGTCCAAAAGTATATGAATCCAATGTCTCCCTTGGAGGGAGACACCATTTCACCATACCTGGGGCCCCACTTTTAAAAAATATCCACAAGATTTGAATGGTACAGTGGCCACCTTAATTCATTTTAAAATACATTGTTTTCCACTTGAAAAATAATAGAATGGGTCCAAAAGTATATGAATCCAATGTCTCCCTTGGAGGGAGACACCATTTCACCATACCTGGGGCCCCACTTTAGAAAATAGCCACAAGATTTTAATGGTACAGTGGCCACCTTAATTCTTTTAAAATACATTGTTTTCCACTTGAAACTAATAGAATGGGTCCAAAAGTATATGAATCCAATGTCTCCCTTTGGAGGGAGACACCATACCTGGGGCCCCACTTTTTCATGGTACATACCTGGGCCCCACCTTTTAGAAAATAGCCCAAATTTAGAAAAATGATTTTAATGGTACAGTGGCCACCTTAATTCTTTTAAAATACATTGTTTTCCACTTGAAACTAATAGAATGGGTCCAAAAAGTATATGAATCCAATGTCTCCCTTGGAGGGAGACCCCATTTCACCATACCTGGCCCCACTTTAGAAAAAAGCCACAAGATTTTAATGGTACAGTGGCCTTAACTTTTAAAATACATTGTTTTTCTTTAGAATGGGTCCAAAAAATGAACATTGTTTTCCTTGGAGGGAGACTTGAAACTAATAGAATGGGTCTTTAGAAAAATAGCCACAAGATTTTAATGGTACAGTGGCCACCTTGTCTTTTAAAATACATTGTTTTCCCTTGAAACTAATAGAATGGGGTATATGAATCCAATGTCTCCCTTGGAGGGAGACACCATTTCACCATACCTGGGGCCCCACTTTTAAAAAATAAAAATAGCCACAAGATTCTTTTAAAATGGTACAGTGGCCACCTTAATTCTTTTAAAATACATTGTTTTCCACTTAAAACTTTAAAAATAATGGGTCCACTTGAAAAATAGAATGAATCCAATGTATGAATCCAATTGTTTGGAGGGAGACCCCATTTCACCATACCTGGGGCCCCACTTTAGAAAATAGCCACAAGATTTTAATGGTACAGTGGCCACCTTAATTCTTTTTAAAATACATTGTTTTCCACTTGAAACTAATAGAATGGGTCCAAAAGTAATGAACAATGTCTTGGAGGGAGACCCCATTTCACCATACCTGGGGCCCCATTTTTTAAAAATAGCCACAAGAGAATGGGTGGCCACCTTAATTCTTTTAAAATACATTGTTTTCCACTTGAAACTAATAGAATGGGTCCTTGTATATGAATCCAATGTCTCCCATTTGGAGGGGAGACCCCATTTCACCATACCTGGGGCCCCACTTTAGAAAAATAGCCACAAGATTTTAATGGTACAGTGGCCACCTTAATTCTTTTAAAATACATTGTTTTCCACTTGAAACTAATAGAATGGGTCCAAAAGTATATGAATCCAATGTCTCCCTTGGAGGGGGAGACCCCATTTCACCCCTGGGGCCCCACTTTAGAAAATAGCCACAAGATTTTAATGGTACAGTGGCCACCTTAATTCTTTTAAAATACATTGTTTTCCACTTGAAACTAATAGAATGGGTCCAAAAGTATATGAATCCAATGTCTCCCTTGGAGGGAGACCCCATTTCACCATACCTGGGGCCCCACTTTTAAAAAATAGCCACAAGATTTTAATGGTACAGTGGCCACCTTTAATTCTTTTAAAATACATTGTTTTCCACTTGAAACTAATAGAATGGGTCCAAAAGTATATGAATCCACTGTCTCCCTTGGAGGGAGACCCCATTTCACCATACCTGGGGCCCCATTTTAGAAAATAGCCACAAGATTTTAATGGTACAGTGGCCACCTTAATTCTTTTAAAATACATTGTTTTCCACTTGAAACTAATAGAATGGGTCCAAAAGTATATGAATCCAATGTCTCCTTTGGAGGGAGACCCCATTTCACCATACCTGGGGCCCCACTTTAGAAATAGCCACAAGATTTTAATGGTACAGTGGCCAACTTAATTCTTTTAAAATACATTGTTTTCCCTTTGAAACTAATAGAATGGGTCCAAAAGTATATGAATCCAATGTCTCCCTTGGAGGGAGACCCCATTTCACCATACCTGGGGCCCCACTTTATAAAAATAGCCACAAGATTTTAATGGTACAGTGGCCACCTTAATTCTTTTAAAATACATTGTTTTCCACTTGAAACTAATAGAATGGGTCCAAAAGTATATGAATCCAATGTCTCCCTTGGAGGGAGACACCATTTCACCATACCTGGGGCCCCACTTTAGAAAATAGCCACAAGATTTTAATGGTACAGTGGCCACCTTAATTCTTTTAAAATACATTGTTTTCCACTTGAAACTAATAGAATGGGTCCAAAAGTATATGAATCCAATGTCTCCTTTGGAGGGAGACACCATTTCACCATACCTGGGGCCCCACTTTTTAGAAAAATAGCCACAAGATTTTAATGGTACAGTGGCCACCTTAATTCTTTTTAAAATACATACATTTTTCCACTTGAAACTAATAGAATGGGTCCAAAAGTATATGAATCCAATGTCTCCCTTGGAGGGAGACCCCATTTCACCATACCTGGGGCCCCACTTTAGAAAATAGCCACAAGATTTTAATGGTACAGTGGCCACCTTAATTTTTTTAAAATACATTGTTTTCCACTTGAAACTAATAGAATGGGTCCAAAAGTATATGAATCCAATGTCTCCCTTGGAGGGAGACCCCATTTCACCATACCTAGGGCCCCACTTTTTAAAAAAATAGCCACAAAGATTTTAATGGTACAGTGGCCACCTTAATTTTTTTAAAATACATTGTTTTCCACTTGAAACTAATAGAATGGGTCCAAAAAAGTATATGAATCCAATGTCTCCCTTGGAGGGAGACCCCATTTCACCATACCTGGGGCCCCACTTTACTTTAGAAAATAGCCACAAGATTTTAATGGTACAGTGGCCAACTTAATCCTTTTAAAATACATTTTTTTCCAGTTGAAACTAATAGAATGGGTCCAAAAGTATATGAATCCAATGTCTCCTTTGGAGGGAGACCCCATTTCACCATACCTGAGGCCCCACTTTAGAAAATAGCCACAAGATTTTAATGGTACAGTGGCCACCTTAATTCTTTTAAAATACATTGTTTTCCACTTGAAACTAATAGAATGGGTCCAAAAGTATATGAATCCAATGTCTCCCTTGGAGGGAGACCCCATTTCACCATACCTGGGGCCCCACTTTTAGAAAATAGCCACAAGATTTTAATGGTACAGTGGCCACCTTAATTCTTTTAAAATACATTTTTTTTCCACTTGAAACTAATAGAATGGGTCCAAAAGTATATGAATCCAATGTCTCCCTTGGAGGGAGACACCATTTCACCATACCTGGGGCCCCACTTTAGAAAATAGCCACAAGATTTTAATGGTACAGTGGCCACCTTAATTCTTTTAAAATACATTGTTTTTCCACTTGAAACTAATAGAATGGGTCCAAAAGTATATGAATCCAATGTCTCCTTTGGAGGGGGAGACCCCATTTTCACCATACCTGGGGCCCCACTTTTAAAAAATAGCCACAAGATTTTAATGGTACAGTGGCCACCTTAATTTTTTAAAATACATTGTTTTCCACTTGAAACTAATAGAATGGGTCCAAAAGTATATGAATCCAATGTCTCCCTTGGAGGGAGACACCATTTCACCATACCTGGGGCCCCACTTTAGAAAATAGCCACAAGATTTTAATGGTACAGTGGCCACCTTAATTTTTTAAAAAAAATACATTGTTTTCCACTTGAAACTAATAGAATGGGTCCAAAAAGTATATGAATCCAATGTCTCCCTTGGAGGGAGACCCCATTTCACCATACCTGGGGCCCCACTTTAGAAAAAATAGCCACAAGATTTTAATGGTACAGTGGCCACCTTAATTTTTTTTAAAATACATTGTTTTCCACTTGAAACAATAGAATGGGTCCAAAAAAGTATATGAATCCAATGTCTCCCTTGGAGGGGAGACCCCATTTCACCATACCTGGGGCCCCACTTTAGAAAATAGCCACAAGATTTTAATGGTACAGTGGCCACCTTAATTCTTTTAAAATACATTGTTTTCCACTTGAAACTAATAGAATGGGTCCAAAAGTATATGAATCCACTGTCTCCCTTGGAGGGAGACACCATTTCACCATACCTGGGGCCCCACTTTAGAAAATAGCCACAAGATTTTAATGGTACAGTGGCCACCTTAATTCTTTTAAAATACATTGTTTTCCACTTGAAACTAATAGAATGGGTCCAAAAGTATATGAATCCAATGTCTCCCTTGGAGGGAGACCCCATTTCACCATACCTGGGGCCCCACTTTTATAAAATAGCCACAAGATTTGAATGGTATAGTGGCCACCTTAATTCTTTTAAAATACATTGTTTTCCACTTGAAACTAATTGAATGGGTCTAAAAGTATATAAATCCAATGTCTCCCTTGGTGGGAGACCCCATTTCACCATACCTGGGGCCCCACTTTAGAAAATAGCCACAAGATTTTAATGGTACAGTGGCCACCTTAATTAATTTTTAAAAAATACATTGTTTTCCACTTGAAACTAATAGAATGGGTCCAAAAGTATATGAATCCAATGTCTCCCTTTGGAGGGAGACACCATTTCACCATACCTGGGGCCCCACTTTTAGAAAAAAATAGCCACAAGATTTTAATGGTACAGTGGCCACCTTTATTTATTTTAAAATACATTGTTTTCCACTTGAAACTAATAGAATGGGTCTAAAAGTATATGAATCCAATGTCTCCCTTGGAGGGAGACCCCATTTCACCATACCTGGGGCCCCACTTTAGAAAATAGCCACAAGATTTTAATGGTACAGTGGCCACCTTAATTCTTTTAAAATACATTGTTTTCCACTTGAAACTAATAGAATGGGTCCAAAAGTATATGAATCCAATGTCTCCTTTTGGAGGGAGACCCCATTTTCACCATACCTGGGGCCCCACTTTAGAAAAAAATAGCCACAAGATTTTAATGGTACAGTGGCCACCTTAATTCTTTTAAAATACATTGTTTTCCACTTGAAACTAATAGAATGGGTCCAAAAAAGTATATGAATCAATGTCTCCCTTGGAGGGGGACACCCATTTCACCATACCTGGGGCCCCACTTTTAAAAAATAGCCACAAGATTTTTTAATGGTACAGTGGCCACCTTAATCTTTTTAAAATACATTGTTTTCCACTTGAAACTAATAGAATGGGTCCAAAAGTATATGAATCCACTGTCTCCCTTGGAGGGAGACCCCATTTCACCATACCTGGGGCCCCACTTTTAGAAAATAGCCACAAGATTTTAATGGTACAGTGGCCACCTTAATTCTTTTAAAATACATTGTTTTCCACTTGAAACTAATAGAATGGGTCCAAAAGTATATGAATCCAATGTCTCCTTTGGAGGGAGACCCCATTTCACCATACCTGGGGCCCCACTTTAGAGAATAGCCAGAAGATTTAAATGGTACAGTTGCCACCTCAATTCTTTTAAAATACATTGGTTTGCACTTGAAACTGTAGAATGGGTCTAAAAGTATATGAATCCACTTGGAGGGAGACATCATTTCATCATACCTGGGGCCCCACTTTAGAAAATAGCCACAAGATTTTAATGGTACAGTGGCCACTTTAATTCTTTTAAAATACATTGTTTTCCACTTGAAACTAATAGAATGGGTCCAAAAGTATATGAATCCAATGTCTCCCTTGGAGGGAGACCCCATTTCACCATACCTGGGGCCCCACTTTAGAAAATAGCCACAAGATTTTAATGGTACAGTGGCCACCTTTAATTCTTTTAAAATACATTGTTTTCCACTTGAAACTAATAGAATGGGTCCAAAAGTATATGAATCCAATGTCTCCCTTGGAGGGAGACACCATTTCACCATACCTGGGGCCCCACTTTTAGAAAATAGCCACAAGATTTTAATGGTACAGTGGCCACCTTAATTCTTTTTAAAATACATTGTTTTCCACTTGAAACTAATAGAATGGGTCCAAAAGTATATGAATCCAATGTCTCCCTTTGGAGGGAGACCCCATTTCACCATACCTGGGGCCCCACTTTAGAAAATAGCCACAAGATTTTAATGGTACAGTGGCCACCTTAATTCTTTTAAAATACATTGTTTTCCACTTGAAACTAATAGAATGGGTCCAAAAGTATATGAATCCAATGTCTCCCTTGGAGGGAGACCCCATTTCACCATACCTGGGGCCCCACTTTAGAAAATAGCCACAAGATTTTAATGGTACAGTGGCCACCTTAATTTTTTTAAAATACATTGTTTTCCACTTGAAACTAATAGAATGGGTCCAAAAGTATATGAATCCACTGTCTCCCTTGGAGGGAGACACCATTTCACCATACCTGGGGCCCCACTTTAGAAAATAGCCACAAGATTTTAATGGTACAGTGGCCACCTTAATTCTTTTTAAAATACATTGTTTTCCACTTGAAACTAATAGAATGGGTCCAAAAGTATATGAATCCAATGTCTCCCTTGGAGGGAGACCCCATTTCACCATACCTGGGGCCCCACTTTAGAAAATAGCCACAAGATTTTAATGGTACAGTGGCCACCTTAATTTTTTAAAATACATTGTTTTCCACTTGAAACTAATAGAATGGGTCCAAAAGTATATGAATCCAATGTCTCCCTTGGAGGGAGACCCCATTTCACCATACC
>JAGTTF010000396.1:0-15340 GCA_019095985.1 Streblospio benedicti
CACATCAGGGTTGTTGCTTGTTCGCTTATATACCAAAATGCCACGAGTGCTAAAAGTTAGAAGTATGTTCCATAAAGTTAATAACGCAAGCATTATTATTTCGATGAAGGACATCGAGTTTTCCTCAGGAGCATTAGATGGTATTGTCGAGTTCTTGCTTTTGTATTGGTCAAGTTTGTTGAATACTTGTTGCATTTATGCCAAGGTCCAAACTGGCGTGAAGTTCGGCGCTGTAGTTGTTCCGTGTATTTTGTCATGTCGGCGTAGTTGGCTGTGGGCTTGATTTGCTGGTGAAGTCAACAGGGGAAATTGTAATGTGCTAAGGGCGTTCATTTCCGTGCTAATTGAAGATTGACCGTGTATTCAGGTATTTTGGCTACTATTTCGCTAGTTTGTGTTGATTCACAGTCCTGAATGCGTGGCCCAATAATGACATTATCTGACGATATGGCAATAGCATCCGAGAGTTACGATGGTGTGTGGATTTATTTGCATTTGAGTTTGGTCTTTTTCCACGCATTTGATGGTTATTGATTGGTTGAAGCCGTGTAGAAGGTACTCGTGCTTGCCAACGCCTGTTGCCGTCTGCAGGGTCCTGGACGTACACCGGAATTTGCATTTGTCAATATTGTCAATGTTGGCAAAGATGTTTATTCGCACCCACCCCTGCTGCGATGGTGAAGAGCTTCTGGTAGGTGACATACGTGTGCATTTGTCGGCATGCAAGGACCTCTGCTGTTGCAAAAACCATAGTAATCATTGTTAGTTGAAATCAAAAAATATTCGTGTTCTAACTGGAGCCTGGTAAATGGCGCTTGATTTTTGGGTCATGTATCGGGATCGGCTGGGTTGTCATGTGATATAGGTTGAAAATAAGTGGGGTTGATGAGATGATGGGTACTGGAACCGTGATTACTAAAGTTTGATCTATGATATGTCCCACGATTGTCGAAGTGCGGTAACAAAGCGACGAGATGGTTATAGGGGTAGTGGTTGATAATTATATCGGTAAATCTTGAATGACAATGTGCGTAGTCCTTTGCTGAGTGTCTTTTTTTAGAGAGTAGGCTTGGTGGCAAATTGTTTTTGGCAAGTACTTTACAGGGCGGTAAATTCGGTGAGGACATCGTGGAATTGTAGGATATGATCTGTCCTTTGTTGGAGTTCTGTTCAGTACCGCTAATAGCTCTAGTAGGTAATTATTTAGCAACGTCAGACCGAAAATTTGGCAGTTCTTTAATTTTACAACATTTAATCTTTATCATCACTAAGCAATAAATATAGTAATGTCGTTGTTGTGATATATGTATTTTATTCTGCATTTGTTCGTGGCCAAATCTAACTTCATGGGAGAATTTGATTCGATGTTTGCATACTTTTAAACGCTATAATTTCACTCATAATAAAGCAACATACTGCGTTTTACCGGAAATCAGTGTACACCAGCACGATAAAGTTCATCGTCATAAAAAAATCAAAATATATTGTTACCTGCACCAGCCGGTTGCACTTAAAAAAAGGTTCTATTATTCTAAGTATTGATGCTGATTCTTATTATCACACTTTGAGACCATAATATTGTACATATTTTAAGAAATCTATCGAATACTCCCAGATCAAGATGACAAAAATGCTCTTTATTATCGCCCTGTCAACTCTCTCTGCGTGTCGAAAGCGCTGTTACTAATCTGCAACAACGATGCCCGATTACTAAGGCTGATTCTCTGAAACCAACATACATATGCATAAATTATGATAATGAGCTTGTAGTGCTACTCTTTATCGCATTGCAGTATACTCGGTGTTGCCAGGTTTCGTTTATTGTAATAAGGCTAATCATTGATTACTTTGTAATGTCGTCATCATTTCTAAATTAGTAAGCCCGATTTTGGTGACAAAAAGCACCTCGCTATGGCGGATGTTACAAATTTTCTTCGGTATATTTTACATTTTTCTTAAATTACATCGTTATTTAAATGTGTTAGTGTTTAATCGTGTCGGATAAATTTTATTCGTTCAATTAGGTGGCAATAGCATTCTTTTTACAAGCCGTTTTTCTGCGATAATCGTGTTTTTGCACATTTCTTGTGATGTGTCAAGTGAATCTTTAATGAATTGTTCAATTCAATTCAATTCAATTCAAATTATTTTTTGTCAGCACACATACATGCAAATAATATTAGAATACAAGGAGTAATTTAATAAGCAAAAAATGATTAATGCATATATCCTACAAAACAGAGAGCACTAAAAGCCTTTGGTATAAAGCCAATTGCTTATTTCCATAGTGGTACTGGATTGATCACATGATACAGGACGGCAATTTATCACATTGTACTAATAAAATAACAAAACTAAATAATTAAACAAATAATATCTAAATAAGTTAAGAACTGGGATCACAGATATCATAGTACTACATCACGAACTCATTTTTTCTTTATCTTGCATCATATTAGATAGATATTTCTTACATTTATTTTTAAAATCGTCTGGTTGCTTCACAGTAAATTTATATATGTTTCTATTACAAGGGATTTTCGAGATTTTAGTTTTTTGGTGGAAATCGTATTGAATTACACGTCAGGCCCGAAAATGTGGCAGTTCTTTAATTTTACAACATTTAATCTTTATCATCACTAAGCAATAAATATAGTAATGTCGTTGTTGTGATATATGTATTTTATTCTAAAATAACTCGTGACCAAATCTAACTTCATAGGAGAATTTAAGGCCATGTTTGCATACTTTGAACGCTCAATTTTCACTCATAATAAAGCAACATACTGCGTTTTACCCGGAAATCAGGGTACACCAGCACAATAAAGTTCAACCGCATGAAAAAATCAAAATATATTGTTACCTGCACTAGCCGGTTGCACTTAAAAGGTTCTATTATTCAAAGTATTGATGCTGATTCTTATTATCACACTTTGAGACCATAATATACTACATATTTTAAGAAATCTATCGAATACTCCCCAGATCAAGACGACAATAATGCTCTTTATTATCGCCCTACCTGTCTGCTAACATATCGTTTATCGAAAGGGCTATATTAACAATATGCAACAACCATGCGCCGCTCATAAAGGCTGATTCTTTGAAACCAGCATATGCATAAATTATGATAATGAGCATGAAACGTGAAGAGGGTTATTAGAACAACCCTCGTTTTCCAAAATGGTGGTCACCACCTATTCATAAGTATTATCTTGGTTTTCTATTGAGTAAACACACTATACGTTTACTTTAATGCTGAGTTGGATAGGTATTAGCTCGTAGATTGTGTACACATGAACGTTTTAGAAGTACATAGTATAACAAACAGAAAACTTAGCCTAAAAGTAATCAGATGAGAGGAGGGCTGGGGTTGTTGACAAGTACCATTCTTGCATGATGAGGGTTGTTGAAATTAAAGATGAGGGTTGTTGCAAATGACATGCTTTTATTTATATAAATTAATATTAAATTCTTGAAAGTGTAATATATCATACATTTACTTACATTATATAATACAATACAATAATACATTTTACAAAAACTTTTGTAATAGATGGGAAATTCATTATAAACATCAGTTACAAATATTTTGCCCAGGGATAGGACATTTCATTTCAAATGATTCTTTGGTCTCAATAGAGGTAATGGCAGTTCCATCTCTACTAATAACTGCATAAGGCCCATCTGTATTCAATGGTAGAACCACCTTTTATCTCTGGATCGGAGGTGTTGGCCGCCATTTATAAGACGAGGGTTGTTGCAATAAACCTCTTCAGTGCAGTGTCCAAATCGCATCAGCAATAAAAATAAAAAAATATATATAAAATATAAAATATGTGTTTTTATTAAAGATTTATAAATTATGACAAAGGTGAATTTATTGGTAACACGAATATGTATCCTATTTTAGAAGTAAACAACTATAATTATGTCTGCAAGTGGATAAAATATTTGTGTTTTAATTGTGTGTGTGGCCCGCTCCAATATGGCGCCGGTAAGTTGAAGAAACATCTGTGAGGTGATAATTTATAATATTCTCTTAAAATATTCAAGTAAAGATTAAAATAACTTGTCTGCAATGATTCCTCATACTGTTATACATAAAGTTATCTAGTTTTAATTATAATGACACTGGTGTTATACCCCAAACTGATGCCTTGTGTGTTGAACCTTTTGACAGCCATTAAATGTGAAATGAATTCTAGGGGACCCGGACCATTCAGTATTTATGACAGGGTGGTGTAGGAGGGTTTTAGGGCAGGCCATGAACTTTTTTCACAATGTTTGGAGGGGGGCTATTAATTTTTCACACACTTTTAAAGGGGTAGGTGCGGGCTATCACTTTTTTCACATAAAATTTGCCCCTGGGGGGGAGGGGGGCTATTATATTTTTCACAGCAATTTTTTTTAAAATCCTCCTGCCCCACCCTGTCATAAATACTTAATGGTCTCTAGTGTATCTACACTAACATAATATGGTCAACAACGAACATAACATGATGCGGTGCCGTAGGCGCCGCGTGGGGAGGGTGCGGGAGGGGGGATATCCCCCGAATTTTTTTGAAAATGTGATGCATTTTTCTGCAATCTAGTGAATAAATTACAGCAAAATTAACAGGGCATAATCACCTTGAAACATCTAGTTAGTGGGATTCCTGTTAGTGTATTTTTCTGTCAAACCCATCTTCTAAATCTTATTAGACCTATCCCAAAAGATTGTTGTCCTCATGATTCTTATTGGACATTGAACTATTTTAGGTCTTTCAAGTTCTTAATTTGCCGTAGGCACCGCTGGGGAGGGTGCGGGATCGGGGACACCCACCTTCTGTGTGTGGGGGGGCCAGGGGGGCCCCCGAATTTTTTTGTAAAGGTGATGCATTTTTCTGCAATCTGCTAGTGAATAATAAATTACAGCAAAATAAAGAACTTGAAAGACCAAAATAGTTCGGGGGGGCTAGGACAATTGTTCTGTCTGTCTGCACGCTTTCTAAAAGTGATATCATGTGTAATAAAGTGAACAATTGATAGTTTAGGCGGCTTGTAAACATTGATTATTGTCATATTCACATTTGGGATTTTAATGCCACTGCACTTGATATCTTTTGCTTTCGTTTCTAGTATTTCATAGTTTATATCTTGAAGGATAAACATACATACTCCTCCCTTGGCATTATTTTTTATTTCTTGTGGTCGTCTGGATTCTGGGCTATTGGATTCTGTTCTACTTTGTACAGTATAGGTCCGAATATCAATTTTAAATATTATTTTAATTAGATAATTTTAAAGTTATGTCATCTAGTGTACATAAAGTTAAATAAATTATTATTTAGCAACGAACTCCGGGGGGTGAGTGCGGGAGGGGGGACACCCCCCTTCTGCGCGTGGGGGCGAGGGGGATCTCCCCCCGAAAATTTTTGAAAATTTGATGCATTTTTCTGCAATCTAGACTAGAGCTAACCAAATACATATGGCTAGTATCGATCTTAATCTATACTATACTATACTATAGGTCTATGGGAAACATAAAGACTAAGCCACGTATTGTGGTTAGACTAGAGCTACTAATTGGCAAAGACAGATATCTACATAGTGTTTCGCGATATTCATTCAAATATTACTTATATATGCCATAAGATAATACTTATTATATATCTGGAATGTACATCATATAATGGAATCATAATATTAATGAATGTGTGATATCGGCTCTGTATCCTTTTAATGCCACAATTAAATAGAAAATATTAGAATTCTGGTATGAAAAGTTTTAGCACGTGCGATGAAATATTAGACCCACAAAAGAAGTGGTGTATCCAAAACTTGACTGAAACCCCCCCTCGCTCGAAATGGAATATCGGTGACAAAATATACATCATCCCTTACTTATATTTTCGTAAGATAAATATTACTTATGAGTCATAAATATTATATGATCTATGGTGAACGTAGATCAGTAGGATTATGGATATATTTGTCTAGAAATTTGGTTATGGCTGATGAAGTTTCTTTCACCTTATGGAAAATGTCCTCTACATATAATTCTAAGAAATTGAGTCTTAATTAAGGGAACTGAGGGCGGGAATAAACGTTCGTTGCTAAATTTCGAGGACGTGGAGGCCACTAGTTAAATGTAATAAACTCGGATAGCCGAGATAGGCGAGATATGCGCGAGCCGCAGGCTTATGGGGTGGGTGCGGAGGGGGGAAGCCCCCTTTTGGCGGGGGGTTAGGGGATCTCCCCGAAAATTTTTGAAAATTTGATGCATTTTTTCTGCAATCTAGACTAGAGCTACTATTTGGCAAAGACAGATATCTACATACACGGGACAATGATATTCATTCAAATATTACTTATATATGCCATAAGATAATACTTATTATATATCTGAATGTACATCATATAATGGAATCATAATATTAATGAATGTGTGATATCGGCTCTGTATCCTTTTAATGCCACAATTAAAAGAAAATATTAAATTCTGGTATGAAAAGTTTTAGCACGGCGATGAAATATTAGACCCACAAAAGAAGTGGTGTATCCAAAACTTGACTGAAACCCCCCCTCGCTCGAAATGGAATATCGGTGACAAAATATACATCATCCCTTACTTATATTTTCGTAAGATAAATATTACTTATGAGTCATAAATATTATATGATCTATGGTGAACGTAGATGAGTAGGATTATGGATATATTTGTTAGAAATTTGGTTATGGCTGATGAAGTTTCTTTCACCTTATGGAAAATGTCCTCTACATATAATTCTAAGAAATTGAGTCTTAATTAAGGGAACTGAGGGCGGGAATAAACGTTCGTTGCTAAATTTCGAGGACGTGGAGGCCACTATCTAGTTTAGTTTGTGGGGGAGGCAAATGACACGAAGTCATTGATCTGATTGTTTAACTTGTCCCATGAGTATACGCCGAAGCTGTTGACGAATGATTGGTTGGGTGGGTGAAGCTAGGCGCGACTGTGTTTGGCCCATGGGAATATTGCCAGATGTGCTGAGTGGGCAGCAGCTGGGTTTGGTGTAGTGGTGGTGCGAATGATGTGGAGGATGATATCGTGGGCGACGAGTGTAATTTGTTAATGCTTGGGCTTGTGTTCTGGTGTGGAGTCAGCGCACGGCAGGTTTTGAAGGGCTAAAAAGACGCACTCTTCACTACAATACGGATCAGTGTTAAATTTGTCGAGCTCGTCTTTGTATTTGAAGATGAGTGTTTTACAAACTGCACAATGGCCTATGTGTTTGGGTGACGAGCTGATTTCTCCGCTGCCTGGCGTCGGTTTAGCCATGGAGTGGCGATTTACAGTGATGTAGAAGAACGGTTAGTCGAGACGAATAGTGTTGTACAATTGTGATGAGTTGAGACGAGTATTCTTGGCAGGTGGTGAGCAGCAGTGGAAGTAATCTGCAGCAGTTGGAGATGAGAAGTGGTTGTAATGTGAATGGCGACTTCGTTATGTAGCGCGCTGCAGCATGCGGAACCGAGCTCAAATGCGGAACCGGATGTGGCGGTTAGACTAATCGTGGCGGTGCCGCTGGCGCTGGTGGTGGCTGGGCGAGGCGTTTGTTGATAATTAGTGTGTGTCTGTGTTTATGTATTTGTAGGGAGTGAAAGCCTGGGCGCTTGGCATCTTGGGGTGGAAACGGATGTACCATTTTGACTAGGACGCAGTGTATCGTCCATATGGTCGCCGTGGTGTATGATGCTCGGATTTGATGGGTGGAAGTGCACTTCACACTGACTTCGCTTGTTAGCTTGGCACGCTGCGACAGGGTTTGAAGCCTAGTTGGCGGCAATTGCGGCGAAAAAGACACCATCGGTTCTTTTCGCCGCAGCTGGCACACAATGAGAAGACAAATAATTACGGCGTGCCCTCATCGTCAACGCTAGGGCACGGTTTTTTGCCTGCCTGCCCATGATTGGCTTGACGGATACGGTTTAGCTTCTCGACAATGAGTGTGGACGCTAATATTATTTTGACGGGAAAAGGTGATTGATGCGTCGGCGCTGGCCTAGTTGTGAGGTTAACTTATGAATGTGATTTTTAGTTACCGTAGAAGTGGGAAGGTCAATTATATGTGAGATACTAACTGGGTTTTTTAGTGGCTTGTCTAAGGTGATGTCGTGGAGATAAACTTGGTGTGGGGTCCGTGTTACGACTTTGTATGGTCCACGGTTGATTGACTGTAGTTTTTTGTTGCTGTGGGGATCGTCGAGTGTGAGTCTGCGCCAAAAGCATATATCACCTTCTTTTTAGTTGGGAAGTGGGTGTTGGTATTTGCTCGTGGTTATTGAGCATAGTTAGATTATGCTGATTGATTGCGGCCATAGCTTGTTGTTGGGCGTATTGGACGTCTATTGCGTGTTGGTGGAGGGGGGTTTGTAGGAGGAGGCGACATGTCTGTTATTTGGCGTAAGTTTTCCCGTAGATTATTTCATGTGGTGAGAACCCTGTGGGCGTGACTTCGTGTTGTTCATGTTGAAGATTACTATGGGTAACACATCGTCCCATCATGCGGGGATTGTTTTGACAAGCGCAGCGCAGTATATTCTTAATAACTTTATTTTGTCTTTCTGGGCGTCCGTTGGACTGGGGCAGGAACGGCCTGCTGTATTTGAGTTTCATTACCATGATAGCGCTGCTTCTTTCCATACGTCTGAAATAAAATTGGTGCCACGATTAGAGATCATGGCGTGAGGTACTCCGTGAATCGCAGGCGTGTTTTTACGAAACCTTTTGCAAATTCTGCTGCTGGCGTGGTTTTGTAAGCCAAGCACAGACTAGCCTGCTGCTATGACAAACTACCATTGCGATATATGAAGGTTCTTGTTGGATGTCATGGCAAATTTTTCGATATGATCCGCCCGAACTTGTAAAAATGGAGCCAGGGGTGGCATACAGGTTTCCCGGGCGTGTTGTAGGGGCAGCGAGTTTTTGGCTTTGTTGCAGGTGATGCAGTTTGCAACGTATTTCTTGATCATATTTCTCATAAAACGCCATACGTATGTACGTTGAACTAGGTCCAAGGTTTTGTCTACGCCAAAGTGGGTACCTACGTGTGAATCGTGTACAGTTTTAATGACAGTTTGTTGCATTTCTTCGGACACGACTAGACGAGTTGTAGTGACGTGCGCGCGTTTCTGTTGTCTGGTGAGATATTGTATAGTAACTCGGGTGTGCCCAGGAGACAATGAGAATTTGCTTTTGTTGTACAAGCGACGTCGTCGTTTTGCAGAAGGTAGTATTCTGCGATGTTTGAGGTAGGCTATGAGGTCTTTTGCAGTACTCGTCACGTTGTTGTGCTAGTTGAAAGTCTGTGGAATTAGACCGTCGGGAATGGGGTGTTACGTTCGTGGTTTGTTCTCGGTGTGTATTATCTTGAAACGTTACTCGTTTTGTTAATTTCAATGGCTGTGCTTGGTTTTTGGGTGTTGTGTGATTTTGCGAGTCTGTGTCAACGATTGATGTTCTGCTTGTGGGCTATCAGTGCTATTGGTGTGGTGGTCTTGTTGTTTGTTTTCATTTTTTCGAAGCTGGCGATTGATGGCGGATATGTCCGTGGAGTGCAGGGGAAATGTGTCCAGTTTGTCGTCTACCCGGCGTGTGTGTGATGTTGTATTTCGGCGACTCAATCTGTCTGCCAATACGTTATTGGTGCCTTTAATGTGATGTATTTCATAGTCGTATCCGCTAATATAAAAGCACCCATCTCGCTAGTTTTTGGTAATAGTCAAATTGTGCGAGGGAGTAGCAGACTGCTAATATTTCGAGTTCCAGTATGTCTTATTTTTTACGTTCTGGTTCTGTGAGCGACCGTCCGCAGTAGGCAATTGGTACCAAGTTTCCCATTTTATCTTGTTGCATAAAGTGCTCGCTTATGGCTGAAAAACTTGCGTCGGTGAAGAGGTAGAATCTTTTGTTGTGGTCTGCATAGTGGAGCAACGGTCTGGACCTTTAGTGTGTGTTTGAGTGATTCGAAACTCTCGGAGCAGGTCGGTGTCCACTCCCATTTGGCGCCCTTTTTTCAGTAGGCTGAGGAGGGGGTTCACTTTGTCTCTTTTTGGTATGTAGTTGGAGAAATATCCGCAGATGCCGAGGAATCTTTTTAGTTTCCCCTGGGTTTTGAGGGGACCGGGAATGACGTAATGTGCATCTGTATGTGCTTTTGAAGGTTTTATTCCATCGGATGTGATGGTGTTTCCTAGGAAGTCATATGAAGTTGCCCCGAACGTACATTTGATGTGGCCAGTTTGAGGCCCTGATTCTGCAATGGATGCGAGGGGCGTTGTGTAGGTCTTGAGGTGTTACTGTTTGTTGGGCGAAAACACGAGGATATCGTCTAAATATGCAGTAGCACATTTGCCGATGTGTAAAAGCATCACCTTCAATCTGTCTCAGACTGGATGTTGTGTGGGGACCAGTACTTACCAAATAGTCTGAAGGCATCAACAAAGTCTTTGTGGAAAAGGAATTAGAAGGCATGTGAAGCCCACCACACGTATCCCTGCCAACTGGGAAAGTTTCCTTAGGTGTAATGAAAACAAAAGAGAACTCTTTAACTTTTTCTTGCAGACTGTGTAACGGCAAATGATATGAGCAATGAGGTAAAAGCATATCCTGAGCACCAAAGGGACCGGGTTGTGTGTCGCCCACTACTCTCGATATCAAGCATATCCCCATCCAGCCAAGAAAGCCCCCGTCTCTTTTACATGCCAAAGATGCAGTAAAGGCTGGTCATGTGAGATTTGATGATAAGCATTAGGCACGGATGTTGTGGTACTGGCCATTGCACTATTGACACTATACAGCCTTCCGAGCTATGGATAAGCTTTGGGACAGGAGATCGATTCAGATATATTTGCCATTCACAATATTGCCAATGCTCTAGGTCTAAGTGTAAAGCTCTCCAGCATTCCATGCAATAAGTGGCTGTGATACCACATCATCCTTTCACCAGAAAGGAAAAAAGTCTGCTTGGGATACATGGCAATTGTTTTTGAGTGATGTCACTGAAGCATTTGTTAAAGGGTTTTGGGAGGTGCCTTTCTGTGGACAGGATCAAGGAGCTAATGCCATTATTTTTGAACAGTTCATTATTTTCATGTATGACAAAACAAGTACATGTTCATCAGTAGATGAGGCTAGGAAGATCTCTTTACAAAGAAGGGCGAATCTATTGATCTGAGTTCCCTTTATCCAGCTGCCCTTCTACAGCATGTTAAAGTCCCCCTTACCAAGCAGGACATGTCTGGGAACAAGCACTAGTATCAAGCCCCTGCTCTGCCAGCGCCAGCCAGATATGATTTGGTCAAAAATATCCGAGGAATGGCATCCTCTGTGGTCTACCCTTCCAACAGAAGCCTCTGTAGCTGCATGAGTTCATGAAATGTGGCTGTAACGCAAATAAAGGTTGCAGAGGTACATGCAAATCATTTTTCCCAAAGAATCAGCTTGTATGTACAACACACTCTGTAAGTGGTGGAGACTGTGAGAGACTGTAACCGCCTACTATAGGCATCCTCTGTGTCTACCCTTCAACAAGCCTCTGTAAGCTGCATGGAGTTCATGAAATGTGGCTGTAACCCTGATAAAGGTTGCAGAGGTACATGCAAATGTTTAAAGAATCAGCTTGTATGTACAACACTCTGTAAGTGTGGTGGAGACTGTGAGAGACTGTAACCGCCTACTATAGATGACACCTACTTCATATGTATTAGGCATAGGTTAATTGACTTATCCAGGCTATGGATGCAATTACCATGTAAAAACTTACAATTTGGATGTAACTTTTATGTAAAAGTGCCTTCGTTGTCATACAAAGTATTATTCAAAGTAGTATCGCGTTTTTATACATAAATTTAATAAATTGTTATTTCTAGCATTGTTTTTTTAAATTTTACAAATAGTTCTATTTTCAGTGCTTAGACAAAGCATGAAAATGTGGGATTTAACGCAAAGATTGTAAATCTAAGGCAACTTTCAGCAGCATATATGGGTATTTTCAATAATTTGGCGGCCATCTTGAAAAAAAGTGGCCATTTTGGAATGATATCACTGGGGTCCCTATCTTATCTTAAAAGGTATATCTTAAGCTAACTTTCCACAAAATTTGGTGCTTTTAACCCTAACTGAGCAATCTTTACCCAAATCTGCCCCACTATGATCTTATTCCTGCTCCTTATACTCAAAAGTTTGAATCACTACCGTAGAATGGTGAGTATATAATAAATAAACGTCGTCTCAACGAAGCGTTTTTTTAAAAAAAGCGAGGTATATAGATAACGTTACAAGGTTTTTTTTACGACCAAACTCGAGGGTAGGAATATAAAAAAATAATATAGCTATTACGCAGCTCGATATAATAATAATTATAGATAATATTACGCGTCAACTTTTTTCCGAATAGCGACGCCGAGTCGCGGCGGCGGGCGACGACGTAGAGGGGGGAGGCTGTCGATAAATCACGTCCCGTCAAAGGCTCAACGCGACAGCATAAAGGGCCGCGCTAGTCCCCCTAGCGTCATTCGCTAGCTCACTCGTCGAGAGATCGCGTTACCCGAGGACACGTTTTTTTTATAACGGGAGGTGGACACTACCAACATATGGACAGTCAATTTAGGTGAGTGCGTTATGTTACTACTTTACCAATTAACGTAAAAAAAAACTCTCTCTTTACTAAGCGGATTATTTTTTTTAAAAAACGCGGGCTTTTACCTATTTTTCCCCTTTGTTTTTACGTCATTTTTTATATAAAAGAAATAATATTTTTTTTTTTTTTTTTTTTTTTTTTAAAAAGAAATAAAACACTTACGGCGCAAAGTCCAGTCACTCGTACCGTAGGCCACGCTAACGCTCTCCTGTCTCGCACGCAGTCGTAACCGCGTTGGTTAGATAGATCTAAATCGGTCACATCACCCAGTCTGGCCATATCTCCATCAGTAAGCTCGCGTAGGAGGCATCTCCGTAGCGACAAAAACAACACTCCGGCGTCTTCAACACGAGGCACACGTCTGAGTCCGGAATCATCGCAATTCCACGCTTGAGCTCCACATCGGCACAGATCGACGGGCACGTGGTCCCCTCACCGACCGAAACGCGCAACAAAATCAACCCTATCGCCAACAGCGACATCGTCACGGCTTTTAAAAAAACTGTCGCAGTATCCGCTACAACTTCCAATATCCTTTGTTATAGAATGTAATCCGTATATCGTCTTAAAACTAGTAACAAATCCTTTAAACCGCGGACCGATATTCCTACACACTCGAACAAAGAAAAAAATGCTGCGTCACGGTGAGTCATCACTACAACTAGGGGTAAAACGATGACCATTTAACGACCCCGTTGTTTAATCCAGGGCAGGATAATTACGTATACAAGGGGAACCCAACGATTTAAAGTCATCCAGATGATAACGCAACCTAACCAGAGCTAAACTTTACAATTTCCTCTCCTCTCGCGATAAGTTTAAAGACTATCCCGGCGTTTTTTTTCTGTTTTTTTTTTCCCGCCCGGAGAGAGAAGAGAGCGTTTTAAAAGATGGGTTAGAAGCGTCGACGGCGGTCTCTCTATATTTTTTTGCGCCGACGAACGAGAAATCGTCTCTCTCTCTCTCTCTCTCTCTCTCTCCTTTTCCCACGACGTAGACGATTGACTTTAAGATTTTTTTTTTTTACGTATTCTTCAGAATGGAAGATAAATCGCCCCACGCCGCCTTATCCGTCGACCACCTAACTCACAACGCCGACCTGTGCCAGAAATTCTACATCAACCGACAGAACTCGGAGTTTACGGACTTCGAAATCGTGGTGGAGGGCGCTTCCCTGCCGTGTCACAGGATGGTATTGGCGGCGGGAAGCCCCTACTTCGAAGCCGTGCTTAGTAACGATATGATCGAACGTCAGCGCGGTACGGTTGTCTTGGAGGGGATAACCTCCCGCTCAATGCGGTTCGTTCTGGACTACATGTATACGGGCAGATTAACCGTCGAATACGATCATATAGTGGACGTTATCCACGCTGCCGACTATCTGCAGATACCGGCTATCAAGCACTGGTGCGAACGCTACGTCGTCGACGAGCTTAACCCTAATAATTGTTTAGGGTGGCTGCGAGTTGGAGCCTTGTATAATTTAGGGTTTTTAGTAGAACGAGCCAGAGAAATGATTTGCAAGTCGAGAAGTGTACAAACCCGGCGAGGTGCTCTGACGAGTTCCTAAAACACCTGGCGAGGAAAACGCCCGATATCGTTAGCGACGGTGTACGCCAAATTATCGGTAACGTCATGTTCGAAAGAAGTATGAGAAGGTAGTTCGCGATCGGCTCTCACGGGCAAAAGTAATCGCGTCATTCTTATCGGCGGGTGTTCCAATCACGGTGGTATCCATAAGCATTTTAAACCCAGAATATGCGACAATAGACTTTTTTGGGTGGACGAAACTGACCCCTCCCACGAAGTACATGAGATACGCCAGCGTCTGCGCCGTGAGCGATTGCCTTCTCTTAACGGAGGAGTAGATGGGGGGGGGTCGGTCGAGGGAATCCCTATTTATACTACTCGCTGACCATTCACGATCTCGATGGTGTAGGATTATCGCGATATTACGTACCCGGTCATGAACTTCGGCTTCCCTCGTGATCCAAGGGCCGACTACGGCTCGACTGACGCTCGCGATGACGGCGCTCCGGCACTGAGTCCGCCGCCAGCCGCCAGCCGCCACCTGCTCACCCGTCAACGGCCGGCGTGATTAATAGCTTCTCCCTTATAATTTGACGTTAATGGCTTTTTCCAGGAATTTTAATAGCTTGTCCCTTATAACCCTTAATTGCTTCTTCCTTATGTTTACAAAGTATACTACTATAAACATACATTCGCAGACAGACCACGGGATTTCAAGTGGCAACGTTCAGTGGGACAATGACAGCTAGTATCCTCATTAAACTGTTAAATGTACCTTGACATTTTCTATGTAAACTTTGAGAAATAGAAGCATCACTGTTTTATTTTTGTCTAATTACTTCTCCCTTAGCCGATATGAAAGTGTTACGTTATCCATTATTGAGTACGGTAAGGTGCAACCACCGTTTATCAACGTAAGTGTGGCGTAGTTATGTGAGCGTGATGTACGTCATTCGTTCGAGGGTCACCCGTACTAACATGGGGTCATCCGGTGCGCGTTTTGCTGAAAATCGTGCTGAAAATCGTGCTGAATTCTGAGTTGAGTTCATAGCCTACGGACGTCGTGCGTATAGTCTTAACCTACCCAATCGGGCTTGGGTATTAGTTGCCAGTTGACTAAAGATGGCATTCTGGGTTTTGCAAAA
>JAGTTF010000397.1:0-14963 GCA_019095985.1 Streblospio benedicti
GTTGAGCAATGGACTCATGGTCTCACGAGCATAAAAAGAACATTGTGCAATGCCACGTACCAACGCTTGTGCGAGCAAAGCCTAAAAAAATCAATAGATGCGCCACTCTACGACCCAAACTGAATTTTGTGCATGTCCGAAATTCTCTTGCGATCCTAATCTCACCTGCAACGGGCGACCGGCCGCACGACTTGTGCGTTGCTTTCGTGCAACAATATCTTAACGTGATCGCCAAGTGGTCGCTGATGACTGCTCGCAACGCAATTGTGAAAAGGGGCTTAAAAAGGCTGATCAATAGAGATACCACTCGCGCCCGGTCGTCTCGGGTATCCAAGCCACCAGCCGCCTTGAATTATAAGTTAACTGTTATAAACTGTTTTATGTGTGTCGTATAATATTTTCTGATGTTTGCCTTGAATTACCTTAAAACTTGTTGTTCAGAAAGGGAGATGTTGTGGTTTTTATGTAAACTATGCTATTATGTGTCTTATGCATGTATTTGCTATGTATAAATTGTATGTATGTAATGTACTATAATGACTGTAGACATGCTTAAGTATTGTATTGTAGAGTACTGTATATAGAATGCCATATCCATTTCTGACTTTGAGACTGAAAGAATAAAGAATACAACAGTTACCATTTCCATGGTAACAGTCATGTGACTTGGTCACATGATCGAAAATCTGTATATAAGAGGTGCATTTGTCAGACTGTCATCAGTTTTCATGATGACTTCGATGGTGACACCCCAGAAAGCAGCCAAGAAGATGGCGTGCCCTGCGGCACCCAGAGCTCCTCCTCCCACCAAGAAGGTCAAGGGTTGGTTGGCCAAGGAAGAACCTGGTGCAATACTTTCATGAGGTGCTACCAGTGTTCATCGAAGATCGTGGCTTGCTATCACCACCTGTCCACCAAAAAGAGGGTCCAGATAAGAGCGATGCTGAGGAAGAGGTCTCCATCTCCAGAGGACATTTTTTGTATAAAAATATGTTACTATGGACTACGGAGACTAATTTATGTGTCATATTTATTCATTTGAGTGGTAATTCGAGAAATTCATAGCAGAAAATTAACAATAATGCATCCCAACATGAGAATACATTTTATAAATATTTAAAAAAATAAGAACAAAAGTGTACTGTGTTTCCAAATATATATTTTTTTAATAGCAGAAAAAACAGTTTTTAACATGTTGAACAAAATGGCACCTCACCACGACCGTGTTTTGCTTGAGCATGGTAATAGTAGTACAGATTGTAGATGGCAGACTCTAGAAAATAGTTATCTAGCTTTTTCTAATATTAGAAAACTCCAGCAATGATTAACCTTTTGTAAAACAATGTTCATATATTCATTTTCAAATTTACACACTACTAATTTAAGGGGACTGTGAACTCTTTTCTTAGGATTTTATTAAACTTTGATTTTCTCACTCATTATTGCTTCAATTCTTACAAATTACACCTTATTTTGTAGATAATTATCTAATCTAATGACACAACATGTTTTGAATTGTATAGATTGATGAAAAAAAATTTATAAAGCAATTAATGAAAAAATGACAACTTTGCCTGCGAAGCATATAACTGATAGTAAAACATCGAAATGACCAAAATCACTATTCAGTTACAAAATTTGTATATTTATCTAGAAAACCTTGCCTCAAATTTTTATATTTTTCCTATTTATCATTTTACATGCATTTTAAGTATTAAAACCACCTATTTTCCGAATTTTCTTGCAAATCAATACAAAAACATTCATAATTCATCAACAAAATAAAAAAAATCAAAATCCCTAGTAAGGTTTTCTTCAGAATGCATACATCTTCAAATATATACACGTTTGTGAAAATTTGATTTCATGGTTAAGGAGAAATATAAAAAGAAAAATTCATCCACTATGCAAACTTAGTTTTGAGAAAATGGGCTTTAAACATGGCCAATCAATATAAATTGACATTAGTTGTTGTCTACAAAATGTATCATATAAGAAAAACTATTGATGATAAAAGGTTCATTTTAAAAAGATGTTGTTCTTTTATAGCATACAAAACATTGAAAATGTAAAAATAGAATTTTTAGCCCATATAACCTTATAAGCCTAAAAGAATGAGTCATTGTTTTTCACTCCAGCTTGGTCTTTACAAAATGCGTTGTAATGGGAAAACTATTGAAGATAAAAGGTTCATTTCAAAACATGTTGTTCTTCATAGTTTACAGTATAATGAACATTAAAAAGCTGAAAATAGAATATTTTCCCCTTAAAGAGTTCACAGTACCCTTAAATAATAAATATTATAAACAAAAGACAAACATTAACAAATTACCAAAATGAATTCAATGCACCAAAATTAATTTATGGCCTGTGGTAGATAGTCTCCATCGGGCCCCAAACAGTCAAAAAACATTCCCACAAAAAATAACTGCCAAATTATTTGCGAATACATACATGCAAAAAGCCATTAAATCTAACGGATAAGTGTAAACAAAGTGGAATTCTTGCGGCTCCAGGGCCCAATGCCCTGGGTTTAAACTTTATGATGCTGCGCCACGCCAATTTAAAAAAGGGCCTATGCGCGCCTGACGACTGATCCCTGGGCGATGTTGGTTCCCTTACTACTCCTCGTTGTGTTAACTGGTACCCCACGTACAGGCCGCCAACCAGTGTATCGGCGGAGGCCTGGTGACTAGCCCGGGTTTCACGACTGGCCTCCGCGGGGGAGGACTTCGCACCGGTGCTGACACGCAGCGATCAGGCGTCCCCTTTACGTAGCCACGCGGTCCCAGGCTGGAGGAGGGGGGTTCGCCACCGGCTAGCCCCGTCAGATATGTAAAGAGGGCCTATCCCACAGGAATAGGTTACCAGCCCTACGTGCTATCCGACTAGCGTCTACAAGGAAACTGAGGCCCTAATGGCCTGGTCTCAGTACTGAAGTGTACTGAGTCCCTAATCCTACAGTGGGCTTAAGAAGGAACAACAACAAGGTGTGTGTAACAAAGGGGATAATATACCTAGTCAGTGCAACTTACTTATGGCTACTTTATACTCAGCGAGGTTGCTGCAACCTCGCGCACTGAAGACCCTAACAAAGCTAGTTTCGTTACATCTAGTCCATCAGTCTCAGAGTACAGTTATTTGTGAAATTGTGTGTAGACTTCATTTTCGTCAATATTCCCATTCATTAGATCTGGACATGACAACCGAGATGAATATTTTGAAGCGATTGAAAAATTCGCATATTAGCTATGGATAGACAGAAGGAACGTAACGTCGTAATATTAGCTTTTAACAGAGATTTGCCAAACTTTTCAATGAGTCTCTCTGAATAAAGTCCTGTATAGTTCGGATGTTTGATCCTGGGTATGTATCATTGCTGTTGATCTGTCAATTCCAGTATGTGTGAGTTATATTCCAGAATTTATAAGCGGTATGAAATTTTGACCATGGACCATGGTCCATGGAATAGCTTTCTAATCAATGTCACGATCACAAACAGGCTTCTAACTACACGTGCATCGTCCAAACTTTCCTCCTTGCTTCTCTAACTTTTCATGGTCACACCGGCATTTATTTTCCAATGATTTATTCTATTTTATAAGCAGAAAAATTGGAAAATATGCAGCATGTCCATATCCTGTATTTAGAAATTATCCAACATGGCCGGGAGACGCTAACCCGTAGTCTCTATCACATTCCTTTACTACGGTGAACTGAGTGAAGCGAACTGAGTCAGCAGGCGCTGTCGATAGAGACTACGCAAGCAATTACTGCTGAGAGGGGGTATGATGAATTGTTGATTGCCTAGGACTCGAACACCAAGCATTCAGGATTAGACTTTCAAAGTTTCGCATACATTTTTTAAAACATGATTTTTAAATGCACACCAATACATTTATCTTTATACACCAATAAAAGAGCATAAAAAGTTAGGAACAAAGGTATATCTAGTTTCCAAACAGAGTTTGGTTAAAAGCAGTTTTTAGCAAACGGCAATAAAAATTGCCCATTTACTTACTTAAAACAGCTTACGGTAACGAATTTTGTAGACTTTTTTGTAGGCTGTTCCATCAATCGCCCCGCTGTTCTAACTACTTTCACCCAAAAATTCTAAATTTTGAAATCTATCTCCTAAAAATATCCACTATATTTGCACTTGGAAATAGCATAGAATCCTTTCAAAATACCGTAGAAGTTCAAAAAATAAGCTTTTGGCGGGCCAACAACAGGGGAATCGGCGCCAAGAGGCCGAAAGGCACAGATTTGCCTCAGAATAAAAAAAAGCAACCATGCGCGACACGCCCACTCCTCACGGAGTGGATATTGATATATAAGATAATGCAAAAAACTCAGTCTCAATGCCACATAAAAACATTTTTCTCTAAATCACTTCCAAGCATCAACCGGTACATTATGTTTTGATTTTGAAATCATTATACATGCTGATATCTGTAGGGAAAGAACGGCATGGTAATAGAATTATACTTCATACATCCAAAAGTTATATTCCTATCAAATAAATATGAGTTTGATACAAATCAATCATTATATAATGATATAATATTTTGCATACAAAGAAAGCAAGTACCTGCCATAATGTAAACTAGAGCAGGCCACATAATCCCCCCTCCCCCCTTTAGGATTTTTGGAGACCCATATATTATTAAAGCCTAATATCGTAGCTTTAATATTTGACATGTTGGATGGTATTCAACCTTGACAATAAAAGGTTATGGATATTTTACTATTGAAGGGTCGGAGAAAAAAATCGAAAAATCTGAAACACCCTTCCACTGATCTAATTAGCTCTTATATGAAAACTACGTTGTGAACACAGGCTTATATGGTGTCATTTTAAAGCTAATTGTTTGGCGTTTCTATGTAAAGTATTTGCTGTCGGAATATATACATACAGTGCCGGAGTGACGTGACTAAAGCAGCATGGTAAAACGAAATGTGGTGCATTGATATTGAGCTAGTACATAACATACTTATTGAAAAAGCATGGATGCAGATATAACCATTTTATTGACAAGTATACCTGTTTAGAAACAAAATGACACATACCACACTACCGTAGGCCCTCTACTACTGATTTTATGATTGATTGTTTACCTCTACCCCTAAATCGCAATTTTGACCCAAATTTACTAAAAATGCAAATATACAGACTTCTTCTTATAAATGGTTATTCTATATATTCTTTTTCATCATGTGCAATAACAAAATATGGTAAATGGTGCGTGTTCTTTCAAAAAATATAAGGGTAATTGCTATCATACACCATCGCAGGGAACAAAATGGCAATTTATTGGGGTTCAAGTGGGTTGTAAATAAGCTAGTCAATTTTTGGCAAGTACTGTGTGTTTATTTAAACAGCATGGGAAGTTTTTTTAAGAATATTCATGAAAAATAATAATTATAGCATACTTGTCAATTTTGGAATAATGCAAATAATATTTGTTTCACAACTTTTTCCCTAATGCCTGTTTGTGGGCTTCCGGCTGCATGCCCATATGCACCTTTTGATCCTTTTGATCCAATAATAAAGCCTTAGTTGATCTAAATTGCTTCTGTGACGAAAGTGTGTTGTCGGGCTCCCAGTGCGCAGGTTCCTTGCAACATGACAAACAACCCCTGAAAGTTGCACCGGACTAGGTATAGGATCCATGCTTATGAACACCTTGACAGCCACATTCCCTTTACTATGCACATATATGTCCACTGTATAACCAGTACTCTCTAGTACCGGGTCTGTGTAGAATAGCTACAGTTTACTGTTAGAAGCCGGATAGAAACCTATTCCCATTGGGAGTAGGTACTTTCAAATATTACTGTCTCTCAAGGTTTAGTCGATGGCTTTCCTCCCTCATGGTGGACCTACTCTCACATGGTGGTGTGTAGGAGACACCCATACAAACCATGTCAGCACTGGTACAAATTCCCCCCCTGCTTGGTAGCCTCTAGTGAAACCAAGGGAAGTTACCATTAAGTCATACAGGTAACCTGTACTCAAACTAGTGATGCATGTATGGAAAATGATACACAATGAGGATCGGCCAATTAGTAAACCACTATCACCCGCTGGGGTTGAAGCAGCATGAATTGCATTTTTTGCTAGCCCCAGGCATGGCTCTGCCTTTCCGGCAGAGGGAGTGGCATTATAGATCCACACAGACACTTTCCTTGACGCTGCAACTACAATATCAACTACTACAAGTCTGGGATATAGAGCTGATGAGTCCGGCAAACATCTCAGTCATCAATATGCAATTGCATGGCCTCTCCGTCAACATGGAGGAATTTCTGATTGAAGTCCTCCATCATTGAGTCCTCTAATGCCACATTTGGCTCCTGCTTGCTCCTACTTTTTGTCCTGAGCACTTTAAAGTATTCGCTCACTGTATATAGTCAGTGATCTTCCCTGGTGTTGTGCGTGCATACAAGAATGTCTGCCAGTTCACATCTTCAAATATTTCTCCAAAGGTGCCTGCCACCAGCTGTACACCCATATTTTGGCGCTCCTATGTTGTCATCACCATCCACGTTGATGGTGCAGTGATCATGTAGTATCTCAGGCTGCTGAGCTGAGACCATGCACATGTGCGGGTACTAAGAATATGTCCCCATCCTCCTGTACCAAGTACATCTGGTTTGATGATTAAATAGATCTGCCCGCAGTGCTAATCATCCTCCATGGAAAATTTTATATGTTCTGTGTGTTGTGCTTTCCAAGAAACACAGGTATTGTAAACAAAGTGTGTTCTGTATCTGCCGATCTTGACGTGTGGTAGCCCCAGGAAGCTGTGGAAGAACTTGCCTGGTCTCCTGCGAAAATCTGTGGGGCGGGAGGCACGGGAACCCAGGCCCAAGGCCCTATAGAGATCTACCCCGTGTCCCCCGCGGCTGTGTACACGCCGTGTACGATCCACCCTATGAGTCTTATACCCAGGTGGACGCACCGCACGTGATCAGAACCCTTGTACGCTTCTCGTTGTGTATTAGGCTTTTATACGGTGAACAGCTGTCTAACCTTCAGAGCGTGTAATGGGGGCAGAGTAGCTGGTGACACCCCAGGTTTCACGAAGGGCCTTCTCACAGGAAGGACTTTGCACCGGTGCTGACACGCACTGTTTCAGGCGTCCCCTCCTCGCAGTGGACCACGGGGCAAGGAGCATGTTGAGAGAGGCACCCATCGGGTTAACCTCCGTAATTGAGTAAAGAGGGCCTATTTCCGAGATTGAGAATAGGTTGCCAGTCCTACCGCTTCCGACGAAGCGCTAAAAGGAGAACTGTCGCTAAGCGGTTCAAAAACCAGTACCAGAGAGTACTGGCTCCCTAATCCTACTGTGGCCATAATAAAGGACAACAACAATACTTAACAAGGTGTGTGTAACGGGGAAAGCTATACCTAGTCCAGTGCAACTTCTATAACTAATTTTATACTGCGAGAATGCTACAATTCTCGTGCAGTGGAGACTACACGAAATGAGTTTTGTTACACACTCCCCCAGATTACATGGAACTGCCACACTCCGCTTTTAAGGGTGTGAGACATTTACATGCAATCTACTTACATAAAAACAAAACAACAAAAAAGTATCCAAAGTATATCCAACAGCGGGCGGTCCTCGAACACGGCGACATCATCGGAGTCGGCTCGACCTGCGGTGTGGGCAATTCCGCCCATGGACGAGACTGTAGGGTGTGCGACATCCGCACAGGCAATTCTGCAGGACGACGCGGCTCCACTTGAAGTTCGGGAGGGCGACGACGGCTTTGCAGGTAAGTCTGCCAGATGACAAGGCCATGCTGAGGGAGGGAGCTTGACTTGTCGCGCCCTCGGACTTGAACTGCAAAAAGAAGAAACACTCTACCCCACCGTCCATCTGGTTTCTTGAATCAAAAAAATAATAAAAACATGGACACTGTTAGAATAAGTGGTGCGGAAAGACGGGGACCCGCTTACGTGGGGAAATGGCCAAGTTACAATAAATAGGGCAGGAAGCCACCGCTTACAAGTCGGACGTACCATCTGGGGTGGATTATCCTTGGACTCAAAAGCCCACCTCCTACAGGCACGGTTGGCAACTAGACCGAAATCCTGCGAGGATAACCCTGACGTCATGGTGTCCCAGCCACCATGGTTTCGCTGCGCCGCATCCGGCATCACTGGGAAGGTTCTTTCTAGACCAACACGCCTGGTGGGCCATGTTAGCCCTCACTGTAGTCCAGCATCTGGAGACTCTCTTCCGCTGTTGTCCCCGTGATCGCTTGAGCCACCACAATGACGGTCCTATGGGGGAGCTCCTGCTCCCGTGGCGTCTTTGGGCCTTGCACTGCGTCCCATTGTTCTAGGCGCAGGGATCGGTGGGGGAAAGAGCTGCTCAAGGTCATCAATCTCCATCGAGGCAGCCCAACTGGGAGACCGCGAATCGACACCGGATTGGCTCGTGCTGTGGGTCTTTACTGGTCTGGCGGATGACTTCTTTCGTGGCAACCTTTGTTCCGGCGATAGAAGTCATTAGGGTCTCACACTCCATCCTGATGGCATGAGCAGCGGCCTCCTCTACTTCTTGGAGAGTCTCTAACATGACGTCGACATGGAACTCCATTTCCCGGGCGTCACGGAGTTCTTGCGGTGTTACTCCACTCTTCTGTAGGTTGCGCTCTTTCACCTTCTGGACGAGGTAAGTCATGCCTGCTGCCAGTTCGCTCAGGCTGTCTGCATTCACTGTGCTCTGCCGTAACGTGCAGTCCATATAGCGGGTGAAACAATCGGAGAGCTTCTGTGCGGCCTCAGCTTCCTTCTTTGTGGCCACTAATGCCACGCGGAGCTGGCCGGTCTCTTCGGCGCGTTCAACTTCGAGATCGACGACGCCAATCCTTGCAGACGATCTTGGGGGAATGCCAGCCATGTCCTCGACGAGTGTCTGCCAGGGGGCCAATTCTCCAGGAACATGGGGGCCGATCCACTTTAACATGTTGTCTTCCAGGTCGAGGGCCACTTGTCGTATGGCAGGGAAGACATCAAACTCTGGGGTCTCTGCTGCATGTCCTTCGAGCATCGTACGAGCCTGCGTGACGTCGTTACTTTCCTCTTGCATAGCATCTTGCATCCCCTTCCACAAGGCCTCTACTCGCTTGGGGTCGACGGAGCCTCTGTTCGGCAAGGACCCTTCGGAGGCCCAGATGAGCTCCCCTTGGCTTGGCTCGTACTCCAGCTTGATCTTGCCTTGTGGAATCTCATAGGCGGTGCCCGGTCGCAGCCTTGCGAGTTCTCGAGCGTCCCTACTGGCTTGTTGCTGCACCCGCGCAACCTTGGTCTGTACGTCCTCGAGATCTCTGGAGAGTTTCTCTACTTGTGCCCTCAGCTTGACCCTCTTGTCTCTGGTGCGGTTCCGTTTCCTTGCGGTAGCGGGAGGTGTCCTCCTTGGATTCTTGGGCGGCTTTCTGGACATCGTCGCACTGCCCCATGAGCGTCACTCGAGTGGTTAACCACTCGCTCTCTCTGTCCTTTTGCTTGCGGGCCAGGCGATCGCTGTTTTCTTTTGAGCAGGTGCAGCTGCTCTTGAAGGTCTTGGCAGTCGTCTTGGGGTGCCTGCTTTTCCAGTCTTAGGAAGGTCACCAGCTGGTTCGCAGCATAGGCGGCCCCCTTTGACATCTTTGTGTCGCACACTGCTGACTCTGAGCCGGACGACTCACTTCGGTTTCTCTTCTGGGGAGTCAGTGGCGACCTTTCTCTACGTGAGCGGCGGCTCACTCTCTGTGGGGACCACTGGGGGGGTCCATTCTTTTTATGGATTACCCGACATGGTGTTGCCGGGGTACTCTGACTTGCTTGTGACGGTGCTGGGGGGGCTCTCTTCTTGGTGGCGCGCCAGTCCGGGTCTCAACGACGGCGGTGGCTGACTCGGGGGCTTTGAGGTTCTTCACCGTCTTCAGGAGGGCTGTCATCATTCTGGCTTGAGGGAGAGGGACGACCAACACAGGTCCCGGAACCCTCTTGTGGTCTTGGTATCACCCGAGCTCGCTTTGCGGAATGCAGGAAACTCGCAGCTGCTGCTGCTGTCGCAGTGGCTGCTGATGTCGCTGCTGCTGCTGTCACGGCACTCACGCCGGGGCGGGAATGATAAGTTTCTGTTGTGGGAGGTGGTGTAGGGTCGCACAAAGCTGCATCACTGCAGCCATCCCAGGTGTGTCTTATCCCATCCTTGTTTATCCCAGTTGAACATTCGCAGGTGGAACCCCACGATCACTCGACCGGCGTTGGCGTCTGTGTACCACTTGCTGTGCCCAAGCACTCATGGCAAGTTGAACTTGTTATCGTAGCGCCCCATGAATTCAAACACCATCATTTGGGTAACCGATGGCAATGATTTCGGGTCTATGAGGTCTTGGTGGGTGTCACATTGCTTGGCCTTGGTCTTCGGCGAGTTTTCTTGCTTCTTCTTGCAGTCGGGTTGCGAGAGCTTGCATGTCGTCTTTGTGATGATTCAGCAGATGGGTCACTGCTGAGTTGATCAACGGAATTATCGCATGGTGACATCTCTGCGGCAGCGTCTCTATGGGTGTGGGACTACAGCAAGGAGCTGAAAAGCATCGCCTGCGACGCATGTGGAAATGAATCCAATGGTTGCGGATGCCTTCCAGTCCCTCCCCACAGTGTTCTTGGGAGTGGCACGAACGTGGGCCACATACCGCGATGCTGTCGAGCTGCGAGCAGTCATTTGACCTTCTCTCCAAGTGGGGTCTTTCCTAGGTGACAATGGCTTGCGGCTTCAGTAGGGCGTCCCTTGTTTCCTGGGTCAAGCGCTGGCCATGGTTCACAGCCTAGCACGGGGCAGCGTAAGCCACACCGAGCCAAGAAACCAATAGTGCCTGAATATCTTTGCGGTTGATCGAATCAACCGGGAGTTGGGAAGCACGAATGGTGACTTCCGGATGCAGCTTGGGGAAGGACTTGTGTCCAGAGATCAATGGCGCCTCACGCCTCCCCAACGCAACTCTGGTTCTTTGTCGTGGGGTCTCTGGTCGTCCCGCGCTTGAGAGAGCCACTTCGGTTCTTCGGTGCTCCCGTACAAGACGTGGGGCCTCTCCATGGCATAGCTGTGCTGTGGCAGGCCGGTTACATGGTTGGTGAGGTACTTCACCCGATCAGAAGGCTTGCCCGCCAAGTATTCACCGGGTAGAGCACGTCCTGCGTGTATGTGTCTATGAAGAACCTCTGCATCTCGTCATCTGTGGCAGTCATCTGTATGGCGGGGGCGCAAGTTCGGCCTTCTGGGTGCGACTCGCAGGACTGCCGATGCGACGACCCGCCGGATGTTGTGCTGGACGAGGAGCTAGAACTGGACGAATCCGTGTCGCTCCTGGTGTCCCCCTCTCTGTACTTTAGGCCAGCTTCATCGATGGCCGTCTGCAGCCCCGCCACGATCTCTTCAGTGGTGAGCCGCCCTTCTTCTGTTGCTGCTGCGTCCTCGGCTTCCTGGACGTCCATCTCCTTTGTCTCGTCGATGCCGGGGTTGACACTGTTTGCCTGGTTGTTGTCCTCAATAACACCAGGTCTCCAACCTTGTATTGTCTTTCTTTGATCCTGGTCTTTGTCTCTCTGTTGCTGCGTGCGTTTGTCTGTGTTGCTGCATACCATTTTACATTTAGAAAGTATTTCCAATAAAAAAATCTTTAACTATTTTTGG
Source organism: Streblospio benedicti (assembly GCA_019095985.1). Classification (NCBI taxonomy): domain Eukaryota; kingdom Metazoa; phylum Annelida; class Polychaeta; order Spionida; family Spionidae; genus Streblospio; species Streblospio benedicti. The sequence continues at coordinate 11,703 of JAGTTF010000397.1, forward strand.
AATAAATATTTAGTCGCACAATATTCACAGAAAAAAAGTTCTAAACTTGTTCAAATGTACATCAACTTGGTCCATTAGTACCGTGGGAATATTTAAATTATGAGAGTGAGAAATTTGTCCAAGTGAGTCACTGTGATTTAGATTCGCATTAGACCAAAGATAGCGTGAAAAGATGTCTCTTATTTTTAAATATATTTACTAATGTCGCTCAATTATCAATGCTATGTAATATTTTACTAATTATGCATTTACAGAGCTTCAAAATACTCGCGAAGTTAATTTAAATGTCAATAAATAGTACAATGGGGGTTTGATGATGTCCATCACAATATATCCTACTAAATTGTTATAATGAACATAAAACAGTCACCTTTGGAAATGCATATAACCAGAGATCATCTATAGATGTTTTATCTATCTTTATATAATTCTGAAGAGAGGGACGTGGCCATGGTTGTTTTTTATTTTTTTGGAAATTTGCCTGCAATCACTTTCCTGGGGTGCTTTTATGCATATTGAGTGTTGCACTTTATGGGAAATCACCTTTACAGGATCATTTCTTCTTCAGGCGCTTGCTTTCATCAGTATTAACAAGAAAACTGACTTGCCATCCCGAATTGCGTACAAATGATTGTTTTTTTATATGATGCACTTCCGCCTTTCACCATCACATTGTTGCTGTGTGCATTATGTTTCTTTCTTGCTGGTTGCATTTGTCTGTGTTGCTGCATGCTTATATCTCTGTAGTAGACAGGGAAGGCTATTAGATTATAAATATAACAATGCAATACTTGTTAGCTCATGTATATGATGAGAAATTAACCATACAAAATTTACAGTGAAGATTTCATTGATTTTAATCACAGTTCTCATGCCATCGTTTGTGGTATATTATCAATAATTTGAAATGCAAACATAACACAAACTTGGGTTATCAATCGTATTTATATGGGTAAGAAATTTAAAAATTTAAACAAACCAACCTTTTAAGCCACGCAACACAGAAATATTAGTTGTCTGTCTTCTCAACTCAACTGTGTGAACACGCACATGACGAAAAAATGGTGGCGCTCCTAGCGGCAGAAAATGAAATGACATGGGTGGCGCCAATAGCGGTGGAAGCTGAAACCACTTTTGAATTTGTGTCAATCAATGTCACCTGATTTGATTAGCCTATAAGAGATCTTCCTTCTGCATCCCGGCAAATTCAAATTCAAATAAGTAAACACTGGGCCATGTGAATTGCATTATATTTACCCACAGGAAATTATTTTTATGCAGGGACTACGTATATCTGTCCGACTTTTGGCTATATCACCTTTGTCGAGATTATTGATTTTTAGGGATTTTGGACGATTTGGGATGTTTTAAGCCCCTGTGCTTTTCACATTGAGGTGAGATTGCAAAGAGAGGTGACATGGCTGTTCTCTACTGATACCAAAGGTGAGAAGAACCTGTGGAATAACGGGCCGGAAGGAGGACGGACGGCTGGACGGTCTGACACAATTAATGGGGTCTTGGCCAGTGTCTAAAACTCTGGAATTAAGTAGTTCCTTATTGCATACATATTGATTATTTATATCTTTATGTAGACTGTTCTTAGTAGTAGCAATATCCATAGGGTATACAATTTGAGACACAACTACTCACTTTAAACACAAAACTTGACTTGACCTACTGGTATGCCCTAAAGACAAGAATGATCCCAATAAGACCTGTGGGATAGTTTATAACATCACTTGTCCAAGCTGCAAGGAAAACGTACATAGGGGAAACTGGCAGAAACCTGAAAACTCGCCTGAAAGAACACTTGGAACCGAAATCCACTCAGTCAGCTGTCCGAGTCCATACTAACAGCATCAGACACCTGTTCCACTCTGCTAAGATCTCGGCAGATAGGACAATACTTACCAAAAAAAAACATCGTAGAGGCGTAAGAGATCCACAAGCACCAACCAAAGCTCAACCTCAACCAAAGCAAGAGCATCCCACCGCACCTCCTCCATCTTCTGTCTGATGGGAATTCCACCTGTCAGACAAGCGCCAATGTGACGTCATCAAGATCCAGAAAGTGTCTGTTGAAGGTCCCGTGATGGTGACCGCAACGTCAAGTTTTGCGTTTAAAGTGAGTAGTAGGGTCTCAAATTGTATACCCTATTGATTATTTATCTTTATATTCCTATTATAGATAATGAATTGGTCTGCCTGACTGAATTATCTGTACTAATGTTTATAATATTCCATGCTTGTAACACTTCTTTTATTATATATTTATAAAATTCAGTTGTATAAAAAATCTTTTATATCAAAATTTTTTGAAAGAAAATTCAAGAATCTCAATACCATTTTTTTGCATAGTGTATTGCCATTGTCCAGAATGATTAGGGTATTGAAGAACCCATTTACTTTTCTGTACCATGACAATGGAATCAAGTTCTGCATCTTAAGTCCTCCTATATCATAATTTGAATAAATACATTTTTCTTTTACTTTGTAACAATTACCACAAATGAATTCATATAATATTTTTCTATTTCAACTATATATGTCTTAGGAAAACTTATAAGATTTGACAGGTATATAAATTTAGATATTCCAAATGTTTTCAATATTAATTTTTTTCCCTATTAAAGAGAGTTTTCTCCTCTTCCATTGGTCTATAATGGGTTTTTAGCTTTTTTTATATCAGGGTTTGAAATTGCACATTATTCTATGACTTCTTCTTTATTATTACTAAATATAGATTCCCAAAACTTTGATAGGTTTAAGAGAACATGTTTAATTACATTCTATGATTTTTTTTCCAAAGTTTCATTAAAATGTCATGATTAGAGCCTAATGGCAAAATAAACTCATAATTCAGTACTTTATATATGACATCATCGACAGGCGGCTATAAAACGAGCCTCTGTCACTGCATTACCAAATTCATTACTGATAACCCAAAAAACACCACTGCTATATTCTAATACTGGTTAGATACTATAATTGTACATTTTTCAGAAGTCTTAAAACCCAACAAGTTTTAGTGATTTAAATTAATATATTACACCAGTTATACAGCTCATCATTTAATAGCTGCAAACTTTGCTCGTTTTCTGCAATCAACACCATGTCACCAGCATACAGTAAACATTTTATGCTTGCATCACCAAAAGATAGAACAGGACACCAGTCTTTCAAATAACACACCAGATCAATAATGAATAAACTAAATAATGTCGGGTATATATCACAAAATGAGGAAATATTCATTGTGCT
>JAGTTF010000398.1:0-21487 GCA_019095985.1 Streblospio benedicti
GAATCAATTAAAAATTAATGAGCAACTTATACAGTGATAAAGTTTAGTTTTTAACGACAGTTTAACAATATTTTTAGCTTTTTATTGTTGACTATCTGTCGATAAATAATTAATAAGTAATACTGTATGCTTTTAGTATAGTAAGTTCCATTTTTTATTTATGTCCCCCATCGTCTAGAGGCCTAGGACACCACCCTTTCATGGTAGTAACAGGGGTTCGACTCCCCTTGGGGACGCAACTTGATTGATTTTTTAATCCTATCATAATCATAGCTGCACCATCTAAAGCCCCTATATAAAATATTCTTAATACAAATATACAAATTTAGAAGGCAAACCTGTTTTAATTTTTAGTTTTTTTGGGGCATAATAATCTTACCTAGAGTAGCAGGAGTAAACAGTAGATTAAAAATCTAGCAGATGATTGATTAATATTAGTTACTTAAGTATTGCAATGAAAAAGCAATAGCTTTTTAATGCTGGAAAATGGGCAGGCTATTTTTTCTACAGAGTCTGAATTTTGCTTTTTACTATTAGCACTAACAGGGCAATGAGGGCAGTCTGCTAGTGGACAACGTCGGCACCTTTTGTCAGGTATAACAAGCTAGCAAAAAGAAGGCAAAGATTTTTGTTGTACATATTAAACTTAAAATCAAACTTCTTCATTTTAGCATGATAATCTTATGATAACTTTATCTATCTTAGATCCATATAAAGCATTATATTTAAAATTATCAATACTAGTCATCATAAATTATAAATTTTAGTGCTATTTTATAATTTTATTGAAATAATTATCATAATGTTATAATGTATTACATTAGGTTTTATTTTAAAAAATTGTAAGATTATGTTAGATAAATTGATAGTAGTTTCTGCACCCAGTGGTGCAGGAAAACCACCATTGTCGAAAGAGCTTTACAAAACATAAATCTATTGCTAAAGTTTGTACACATACTACTAGGCAACCTCGTCCCCAAGCCAATGAACGTCATGGGATTGATTATTACTTTGTATCAATACAAGATTTCATGGCTATGCGTAATAATAATGATTTTTAGAAACTGCCCCGATCTACGGGCATTGGTATGGAACCTTAAAAGCAGAAGTGCAGGCTGTCAATAATAAAGGACTAGTTCCAGTTTTAGTTATTGATGTACAAAGGTGCTATGAATATCAAAAAATGAATTTCCCCAATATTATGACTATTTTTATTCGTCCGCCTTCATATCGGGATGTTGAAGATAGGCTAAACTTAAGAGGGACAGAAGATCAAAAAATTTATTGTTGCGCTTACAAAACTATGAATTTGAAATGAATCAAATGATAACTTTTGATGTAGCCATCATTAATAAAGACATAGATTCTACTGTCAGTAAATTTTGCCAGATTGTAGATGTTTTTGTTAGTTACGAATTTTTATAATCAGCTAATTGATCCATTTAATTTTACTATTTTTAGCTAAATAACTGCTTAATAGCTATAAAAATAGTCCAGCCAACTTTTTAAGACATGCTGTTAGATAATAAGAGTTATCAAGATTCAGATCTTTTAAAAATTCTAGAATCAGAGCTCCAAGCAAAAGATGCTAAAAAATATATATTACCCCAGTAAAAATTGCCTACGATTTGCTTAAGAAAAATGGTTTTGATGATCTTTTTCTTGCTCAGCAAGTATTTTATGGCCTTTATACAAAGATGATAACTATGATCATAAGCTTTTAGAAACAAAATTGATCCTAAATTGGTGAATATTCTAAAAAGCTAGCCAAATGATTAGGATTAATTTTAGCAAGCTAAGTCATGCCGAGTTTTTTTTAGCAGAACAATTAAAGCAACTACTAGTAGCTGCATCTTCTGATATTAGAGTTATTTTCATACAAATTGCCTATTGGAAGCGCAGCTAGAATTTAGTATTTCTAATAAATTAGAAGATTGCCAAAAATAGCAAAACTATCTTTAGATGTTTATGCCCCTATTGCCCACCGTTTTGGTTTTTATTTAATTAAAAATGAGATGGAAGAGCAAAGCTTTGAACAACTTTATAAAAAAAGCTGCTGAGATTAGATATTTTTAAGTGATTATAAAAAAATCAGCTGCATATTTTAATAACCTGAAAAGCAAGTTCTCAAAATTGCTGCAGGATGATCATATATTGAGCATGATTTTAGTTTGCGAACTAAGGGAGTTTATTCAACTTATAAAAAGCTTTAGGTTACGGCATTGATTTTCGTAAACTTACTGATTTAATTGCCTGTCGTTTAGTGGTGCCCCCTCAGTTTTAGATTGTTATAAAGTAAGTGGTATGGTGCATAGCGAATATTCACCAATAGAAGGCCGTTTTCGCGATTATATCAGCAATCCCTAAAAAGTAATGGGTATAGCTCTTTATACTTCGGTTATTGATGAAAAAGGGCTGATTTTTTGAAGTTCAAGTTAGAACAAAACTTATGCATCAACAAGCTGAGTATGGCTTAGCTGCTCATTGGCAATATAAAAGTGGCATCAAAAATGAAAAATAAATTTAGAACACAAGCTTACATTGCCTGGCTACGAGAATTAATTAATACCCGACAGTCAAGAAGATAGCAACCAAGCCTTAAGATTCTTTAAAAAGAGAGCTATATTATAATTCAACATTTGTATTTAGCCCCCAAGGTAAGATGATAAAGCTGCCGCAAGATGCTAGTGTTATTGATTTTGCTTTATGACATTCATAGCGATATAGGTGATGAGTGTGCAGGAGCTAAAATTAATGGTAAATTTGTATCAATACGTACCAAATTAGAAAATGGTCAAATCGTAGAAATAATGCGTAATAAAAAAACTAAGCCTAACTCTGATTGGTTAAAGCATTGTATAACTAATAAGGCTCAGCAAAAAAATACGTAGCAAAATTAAAACAGTCCAGCTTTTGAAGCAGCTAACATGGAGAAAAGATTATCACCAAATTACTGCCGAATTATGGCCTTAGTAATATAGATAGTTTTAAAACATGAAAATTTAGCTAAATTCATGAAAAAAAAAAAGTCTATGGTAACAATAAGTGAGCTTTTTTCAAGCTATTAGCCATGGAACTATCGAAGCTGCAGATTGTTTGCAGTACTTAGAAAATAAACAAGAAAAGAAAATAAGCCCAGTTCTTTGCAAGGCAGGATAAAAATTTTTTTAATAAAAAATTACCTGCTAAATATTCTAACAAAGGAAACTTAAAAGGCATTCCTACTAGAATTGCACAATGCTGTCAGCCTTTGCATGGCGATGAAGTATTAGGGGTAATTTCTAATTCAGGGCTGATAAAATTCATCACGCCGAATGTTCTAATTTAAAAAAAATGGATTCTGCGCAATTAATTCAACTAGATTGGAACATGCAAGCAACCAATAATTTATCTTTGCCGGTTATTTTGAATTTGATGGAGGCATAAAAAATGCTAAATCGTGTTACCTCTGCCATAAATGATTTAAAAATTAAAAATGTCAAGGTCTAATACTGAACTAGCCGATGATGGTGAAAGCTAGAATGCGTTTACAAGTACATTTAGAACTGAATAAGCCCAGCTTAATGATTTAAAAAACAAGCTCAAAAGGTATCCAGTGGTGATAAAACACTCTTTAAGACAAATCAATGCTACCAGAGTGACTAATTTTTAATTAAAAATTTATAATATTTATAAAATTTTTAGTTGCAAATATTAATTTCATCTACGATAATTAGAACGTGGTTTTAATTTAACATTATGTATAAGCATTTTGTTAATTACTATCATTATGTTAAGTACTATATTAAAGTTTATTAATTATGGTGTATTTAATTTCAACTCCTGTAAACAACAAGGTTATTATATGTACAAGAAAATACGATTATTAAATAAAAATTAGTTTTGATGGGCTTTATGTTACTATTAGTAGGCAGCATGAATATTCAAGCACAAAACACTGAAGGTGCTCTGTTAGCAGATAATCAAGATTATGGTTAGAAGCAATGGCACTGAACCAGAAACACTAGATCCGAGTGTAGCAGAATCAGTAGCTGCGCATAATATACTTTTTGATATTTTTGAAGGTCTAGTTAGCGCTGATCCAGATGGTAATGTAGTTCAGGCTTGGCTGCAAGTTGGAAAAAAGGGTAACCCCTACTAAATGGCAGTTTTTTTTACGAAAAGGTTTAAAATGGTCTAATGGGGACCCTTTAACTGCTAAAGATTTTGTTTATGCAGTACAAAGATTTTTAGATCCTAAACAGCCTCACCTTATTCCAGCACCTATGGTCTCTTTATAAAAATGGTTTAGACATCGTTGATGGCAAAGTTGCCTCCATCAGAGGCAGGTATTAAAGCTTTAGCGGATAATATTGTGGGAAATTGAGGCTTCAGGTTCCTATGAGTATTTATTACAAATTTTGGTTAACACCCAATTTACAGCTTTACATCAAGAGACTATTGAAAAAATATGGTAAAGACTGGATTAAGCAGGAAATATTGTAAGTAATGGTGCTTATATGTTAACAGACTGGCAAGTAAACAATAAAATTGTTATTCAAAAAATCCTAATTACTATGATGCAGATAATGTTATCATTACTCAAGTTACCTTCTTACCTATAGAAGATCTAAATGCAGATGTAAAACTGTTTGAATCTGGTGAAACTGATTACGTTTTATACACTACCACCGGTTTGCAGCAGCTCTTTTGGAAAAGAAATATCCTAATGAGTTTGTTAGCTCTCCCCAGTTTTAGGATTAGTATTATAGCTTTAACAACCAAGATCCATTATAAAAAAAGATGTTCGTGTTCGTCAGGCTTTAAGCATGGTAATGAATAGAAATTTACTAGCTGACAAGGTTACCAATGATGGACAAATTCCTGCCTATAGTGTTATCGTAGAAGGCGTATCTGGTTCAGATGTTACTACCCTATGATTGGGCTTCTTGGAGCATGGAAGATCGTGTAAAATATGCTAAACAGTTGTTAAAAGATGCTGGAGTTGAGGAAGGAACAACTCTTAAAATGATCTATAACACTAGTGACTACCATAAAAAATATGGCTATTTTTGTTGGGTCAGAATGGAAAACTAAGTTAGGTTTAAACACTGAATTAGAAGTTATGGAATTTAGGGTATTGCTAAAAAAGAAGACATGATTTAGAATATCAAATTGCTCGTAATGGATGGTATGGTGATTACAATGATGCTACCACTTTTACTACTTTGATTAGATGTAATAGTAGTCAAAATGATAACGGTAACTGTAATCAAGAAGCTGAGAACATGTTCTTAGAAGCAGAAAAGCAAAGCGATCCTGCTCAAAGAAAAAGCAATGATCACTAAGGCAGTGGCTTTGGTTATGGCTGATTATCCGATGATCCCAGTGCTGCAATACACGGCACCTCGTTTAGTAAAAAGCTATATTGGTGGATACAGCAATAAACATCCTTTAGATAAGCATATGACTAAGTATATGTTTATTAAAAAACACTAATTTATAATTATTATTTTATAATTATTATTATATTGCAGTCGAACTACTAAACAATGGTTCGACTGCAGCTGCATTAATATATGCAGCTGTTTGGTATTGCTTTTTAAAATTATGAAAAGCAAATAATTAAAAAGGCTATTCTGTATAGCCCTACCCTAAAATAAATATACTTATAAAATCGCTTATGTGGGGCTATATTTTAAGAAGATTATTTATTGCCATTCCAACTATTCTGATAGCCGTCAGCATAGTTTATTTAATGCTACGCCTGACTCCTGGTGGTCCTTTTGATTCAGAAAGAGGCATACCAGATAATGTCAAACAAAACATCTATGCTAAATACAATCTAGATAAACCTCCCTTAGAGCAGTACTTATTGTACATGAAGAATTTTTGCAAGGTGATTTTGGAGCTTCCTTTCGCTATGCAGATTGGACTGTTAATGAGCTTATTTCCAATGCTTTGCCAGTATCATTAGCTATTGGAGGATTAGGCATTTTGCTGTCTTTTAATTTTGGTGTAATTTTAGGTTTGACGGCTGCTTTAAAACAAAACACATATATTGATTATGGTATTATGATGTTTTGCAATATGGGTGGGGTTATTCCATCTTTTTGTAATGGGACCTGTACTTATTTTATTATTTGCTATTTGGATCCCTATACTACCCGCAGGAGGCTGGAACAGCTTTCAAATTAAATATCTTATTTTACCAGTGCTACTAATTTTTTAATTAATATTGCTACTATTGGTCGCATTATGCGAGCCAGCACTTTAGAGATTTTAAGTTCTAATTTTATTAAAACGGCCTTTGCTAAAAAGGATTGCCTATAAAAATTATTGTTTTTTAGGCATGCCTTAAAGCCCGCTTTAATTCCTGTAATTTCTATATTAGGTCCATTAGCTATTTCTTCTATAACATCTGCAGTAGTAACTGAATTTGTTTTTCACTGCCTGGCATAGGCAAGCTAGTGGTAAATGCTGCATCTAATCGTGACTATACTTTAGTTACAGGGTTAGTTGCTTTAGTAACAGTCGTTGCAGTTGCCTTTAATTTTTTTTGTAGATATTCTATATTCTTTATTAGATCCTAAGGTAAAAAGAGGCAGGTAAATAGCTATGAATGATAAAATTATTAAAAAAAAAACAGATTGTTTTACCAGATGATTTTTTTAGTAACTGGTAAAGGACGCTGGCAACAAGCCTTTAATAGGTTTAAAAAAATAAAGCAGCAGTGCTAAGCTTACTATTTATTATATTGATATCCTTAGCTTTTTTTTTATTGCCTAATTTATTGCCTCATAAATTTGATACTGTTGATTACTACTCTACTAATCTGCCCCCTTCATTTAAAGATTGGCACTTGTTTGGGACAGATTATGCCGGACGTGATTTATTAGTACGTACTTTAATAGGAGGCAGGGTTTCTTTGATTGTTGGTTTATTAGCAGCTTTTTTATCGGTAACTTTTGGTCTGATTTACGGAGCAGTTTCTGGATTTGTGGGCAGTTATGTGGATAATTTTATGATGCGTTTTGTGGATATTATGTATTCTATTCCTTACTTAGTAATGGCTATTTTGGTGGTTACTATTTTAGGACAAGACATTCATTTAGTTATATTCACTATTACTATTTTATCATGGATGGATGTTGCCCGTGTAGTACGTGGTCAGACTTTGTCGCTCAAAAAGCAGGAGTTTATCGAAGCAGCCTACGTTATTGGGGCTTCTCATACTAGAATTATTTTCAAACATATCATACCTAATCTGGTGGGGTTAGTAGCCGTTTATGCCACTATTACTATTCCTACAGCTATAATAGTTGAGTCAGTACTGTCTTTTTTTAGGATTAGGGGTTCAAGAGCCATTTACTAGCTGGGGGCTGCTGATTAATGACGGCACAGATTATATGGAGATTGCCCCCTGGTTATTGATTATGCCAGGCTTTATGTTATCAGCAACTTTATTTTTCTGCCAATTATTTAGGTGATGGCTTACGTGATGCTTTAGATCTGAACAAGACATTAAACACAAAATTTAACTGCTAATGTTAGAGATAAAAAAATTTAAGTATACAGTATAAAACCACTAGTGGGCTTGTTTATGCTGTTAGCAATCTAAATTTAAAGTTAGCTGCTGGCTCTACCTTGGGGATAGTTGGAGAATCTGGATCTGGTAAAACTCAAGCAATGTTAGCAGTTATGGGCTTATTGCCTGGCAATGCTCAGGTACAAGGCGAGATTTTATTTGAAGGCACTAACCTTTTGCAGTTGAAACGGCATCAATTAAATAAAATTCGTGGTAATAGTGTATCAATGATTTTTCAAGATCATATGACTTCTTTAAATCCATATATCACTATCGAAAAACAGACAACCGAGGTTTTGGAGGTTCATCGTGGTTGGTCAAAAGCGAAATCACGAAAAAGGGTAATTGAGATTTTAGAGTTACTTAGAATTTCTGATGCTAGCAAAAAAGCTGTCTGCTTATCCTCATGAATTATCAGGTGGTATGCGTCAAAGAGTAATGATTGGTATTGCTTTTTACTTAGTGAACCGAAATTGTTAATTGCTGATGAGCCAACTACGGCATTGGATGTTACTATTCAAGCTCAAATAATTAATTTACTTAAAGAAATAAGAGAACAATTAAATACATCCATAATTTTAATTACACATGATTTAGGGGTGGTAGCAGGTATATCTGATAATATTTTGGTGATGTATGGTGGTCAAGGCATGGAATATGGCCCTATACAAAACATTTATGATAATCCAGCCCATCCTTATACTATTGGCTTGTTAAGGGCTATACCTCGTATTGATGTGGATAATGATGATCTTGTCGGCATTCCTGGGGCCCCACGTTCTAAATATCAAGACATAAGCTCTTGCCCTTTTAAAGAAAGATGTATTTTTCATCAAGATGAATGCTTCAACAAAGACCAATGTTAAAAACTATGGCTACTGATAATAGCAGGCAAAGAGCTTGTTTTGTAGACTATGAACATATACAACAACAAATAAAACCAAAGTAAGTGTTATTTACAAGTATTTACAAGATTGTTTAAGTATAATGATTAAAAAACTTAAACATTTGCACTGTTTTAAATAATCTTATAAAAATAGCAACAAATTTTAATTTCAATTTATGTCTACAGAAATATTAAGGCTAGAAAATATAAAGGTTAACTTTCAAGTTTCTTTAGATAAGCAGGGCTTTTTTTGCTAAAAAAGCTATTGTTAAAGCAGTGGATGATGTATCTGTTTCGATTAACCAGGGGCAGATTTTAGGAATAGTAGGTGAATCTGGCTGTGGAAAATCTACACTAGCTAGGTCTATTGTACAGTTGGTTACCCCCTAATGCAGGTCAGATATTTTTTGAAGGCAAAAATATAAAAATATCAATAAATCTTATTTAAGGCAAAATATTCAAATGATCTTTCAATCACCATTGGGATCTTTGAATCCTCGTTTAACGGTATTTGATATTGTGGCTGAACCTTTACATATCCATTATCCTAAAAAATGAGTAAAAAAGGAGGTACAAAAAGTTAATGATGTTTTAGAAGAAGTTGGATTAAATCAACAATTTTGTGCAGGTTATCCCCATGAGTTTTTTCTGGTGGTCAATGTCAGCGTATAGGTATAGCTAGATCCTTGATACTAAACCCTAAGATCTTAATTTGTGATGAGCCAATTTCAGCTTTAGATGTTTCTATTCAAGCTCAGATAATTAACTTGCTGATGACACTTAGGGCTAGAAAAATTTAACCATGATTTTTTATTGCCCATGATTTGGCGGTGGTTAAGCATATCAGCGATCAGATATTAGTTTTATATCTAGGTAGAAGCATGGAATTAGCTACTAAAAAGAATGCTATTTGAAGATCCACAACATCCTTATACAAAAGCTTTATTAGCATCTGTACCTATTCCTAACCTAAATTAGCTAAACAGATTAGCAGCGATTTAATTAGTGGTGATATTCCTTCACCTATTAACCCTCCCTAGCGGATTTGTGTTTTTAGAACCCGCTGTCCTATTACTGAAAATATTTGTCAGCAACATGTCCCAAAATTGCAATATATAAATGAAGATACAAGCTGTGCTTGCTTAGCAACAGAAAAAAAAGTATCTACAGCAATTTAAACGGCTTTAGCAATAATAATCTTATATAATTTTTTAAGTTGTAGTATTGATTAACTGCGGTTGATTTTGCTGTAGTTTTTTGTAGATGGTTAATTATGGGATGTTGATCAGTAAAAATCTGATTGAATATATCTATTTTACGAAAATGCTGTAGAGGATTACTAAAAATATTAGCTGCCGGTAACTATAAGGATGCTCAAAACTAAGCAAACTAGCGTGTAAAAGTTGCCTGCTAATTTTTAAGTTTATTGGCTTGATGAGATGATTTTAAGTATTGTAAAAAACTTTCATCGCTTTGTCCATAAAACTTATCACCTAATAAGGGTAGGTTATATATTCGGCATGGCATCTTATTTGATGGGTGCGGCCACTATAAGTAGTAATTTCGGCAAAGCTATGATTATTAATAGCAGTTACTAACTCAAACAAGGTGCTAGCTTGTTTGCCTTCATCACTGAATTTGTCTTATGTGGATCAGAGACTGGCCTTTGTTTTTAGCAATAGGCTTAGTCACTAGTTGAGATCGCACAGCTCTCCACGCAAAACGGCATGATAGCGTTTATGATGCTCAGCTTTAGCAAACTTTTGGCCCCCTATAATTCTAGCAACATCAGGATTTTTGGCTAATACAACTATCAGATGTTTCTTTATCTATGCGGTGAACTGGGTATATTTGATCCAAGCTGCAGATCTTTTTTTACAATTTCTACTAAAGTATTATAATAATAACGACCAAGAGATACTAACTGGAAGATTTCCATTTTTATCTACTACCAGCAGGCTGTCATCTTGCCATAGCACTTTGTAACTAATATCTACTTTTGGCTCATCTTCTAATATGCTTCGTAAATAGCTGATTTTATCGCCCTTTTGTAAAAGATAGTTAGCTGAAGTTTGTTGTTGATTTATTAAAATATGTTGTGCTAATATCTTATCAGACCATGTTTTACGGCTCAAATAAGGAAATCTAGAGCTTAAAAATCCAATAATTGTACCTGTTTTGATCCAACATCAGTTGTTTTGCTGTGGATAAAAGATAAAACTTTGTATTGATTGCCTATCATCTTGCATAAATGGAAATATTAGTTATTAATGAGGATGGCATACCCTAACCCCATAAAAAATTTTTGTAAAGAACATCACACCACCATACATTACGCCCGTGGGGCCGTTGAGTATCGACCGCAAATTGCAGTCTAATAAAATAAAAAAGTGTTATTAATCGATCATGATCGGTTTAATGTACTATTTTTTTGATATTTGTCAGATTTTAAATAAATATGACATAGAAGTTTTTTTTATAAAACACCTAATATAAGCGATGATCAACTAAAACACCTAAATAATCCTTACTTTTTTCTTAGCCGCCATTGAAGATTTACCTAGCTATATCAAAGATAAAACTGCCAATAACCACATAGAAAAAAGCACCGCCCAGCAATCTGGAGATGAGCTTGATTTTAGAAATATACTGAAAACTAATAAAAAGCTAGGAAAAGTTGATACCAGATCAAATATATTACAAACTGAAGCCGACGCCTTAAATACAGATGAGCGTGGTGCGTTTAAGGTAGATTTGCAAAATAAAAATGATTCCACCCCAACAATGTGGCAAAGAATTTTTGGCCCTAAAAGCATAGCATACAATAAAAATATTTTGTAAATTGACTAGCTTTAAGCAGTACTTTAGTGCTAATCTTAATCTTAAAAGATACTCTTTATCCAGCATAGTTTATATAATAATATAACATAATATTTATGATATTTTTTATTATTACTGGGAAGGAAATACATTTTATATTTTAACTTTTCTTCAATCAATATGCTTAACTCTGGTATACCAGCATTTTTTAGCTGCCGTTGGTAATATTTGTTTAATTTCATCCTTACTAGTTGTCACTTATTCCATAATATGTGGCATTAGCGGGCAGTTAAAAATGATCATAGCTTGCAACTTAGTGCCTATCGGGCTAATTTTGGCAGTGCGTTATTAATTATTTTAGTAATGTTATGCCTTAGCCTGGCCCTTGCTGAGCAACGATTTTTAGTAAAGATTTTGTATTTAAAATTCCAGTACAGATTTACCACTTTTTTATAAGTTGACTGGTGTTTGGGGAGGCTTGGAAGGTTCTTTATTATTATGGGTAGCGGTTTTAGCCGTTTTATATTGCTGTGGTTAGCTATAAATATTTTAATTCCTATAGGGCATTAACTAATATAGCCCTGATATATCTAAATTTTATTTTAGCTTTTATACTGATTTTACTTGCTGTTTGGAGCAATCCACTACGCACTAACTTGCCATTTGCTAGTGAAGGGATGGGCTTAAATCCATTATTACAGCATCAGGTATGATCGTCCATCCTCCCCTACTATATTTTGGATTTATTGGTCTTAGCGTGCCTTTTGCTTTTGCTTTATCTTCATTATCTTTAGGTAAATTTGATAATGCTTGGATAAATTTAACTAGACGTTGGACTATGATCGCTTGGTTGTTTTTAACCGCAGGGATATTTGTTGGTGGTTTATGGGCTTATGAAGTTTTGGGTTGGGGTGGCTATTGGGCTTGGGATCCAGTAGTAGAAAATTCTTCCTTATTACCTTGGTTGGCTGCTACTGCCTTTTTACATTCTAGCTTGGTACAAGAGAAAACATCAATTTAAGAAATTGGAACTTCTTTTGATTATTTTAGCTTTTTATTCTGACTATAGTGGGTACATTCATTACACGCTCTGGAGTATTAAATTCAGTTCACGCTTTTAGCAAAATCTAATCTGGGTATTTTATTTTTTAGCCTTTATTATAATAACTGGTTTGCTTATCTATAGGATTGATGATCTATCGTTTGCCTCTTTCTAAAAGCAAATTAAATATTAGGGGGCTTTTTTTAGCCGTGAAATGCTGATTTTATATAATAATTTGATCATTATAGTGCTTATTTTTACTATTTTTTATGGAACTGTTTATCCACTATTATTAGGGGGGATTAGTGGAACCAAGATTTCTATTCAAGCTCCATTTTTTTAATAGCATTGGCTTCCCTTTATGGATCATATTAATGTTGCTAATGTCAGTTAGCCCTCATATTACCTGGATTAAATCAAACTTCCTAAAGTACTCCCCAAAATTTCTATAGCTTTTGCCATAGCTATAATGGGAGCAGTACTAGGTTATATGTTTGTTGTGCCCGATATAAATTTACTATATTAACCTTGGTAATAATTTTTAGTGCCTTGCTAACCCTTAGTTATTTGTTTAAATCATTACAATCTGCTGCCAAAGTTAGCAATCGTGGTTTTAGCTAAATATTGGCATAATAAGCGTAAATTAGGGGCTTTAGTACATATAGGCATTATATTGCTGTTTATAGGGGTTTTAGGGAAATATTTATCTTCAGAAAAAATATTTCTATGCAATTAGGAGAGAGCATAAATTTTGCCGATTACAATATAACTTTTTACAAAATTAGACAATGGCAAGAATTTAATGTAATTCATCAAGGGCCTAATTTGACAATAAGTAAAGGTGATGAAAATTTGGCGATTTTAACCCATCTAAAGCTAATTATCCTACTTCTAATGAGGTAATTACTATCATTGATGTTTACCGTACTTTATTCCATGATTTGTACCTAAGTTTAGTCAAATAAATAATAATCAATCTATCACTTTAACTATTTATTCGAATAATTTAATCTTATTTATCCCTCTAAGTTTAATAATTATATTAATAGGTGGATTTTTTAACCCTTAACTATAAACAGAAAAAATAAGACCAACATTGTTCAATAGCTATTAAATATTGTGCTGAAGTATGGAGTTACCAATACATGCCGCCTTCTACCTGTTGATGATAGTTTTAGGGGTGTTCACTTTACATGGTCTTACCCAGTAGGGTTGTTGATATCTATGCTAGGATCTAATGGGGGGGCAAAGCGCTTTTATTTTCTAATATTTGGCCTTTGATACCAAATAAAACTTGTAATATTCCTCCTAAATGAATGCCTATCTTATTTTGCTCTTAGCGTGGGCTGCTAAAAGGCAGGCCATAAGCACCCACAGCCTATCAAAACTATATCATAATCTATAGCATTCATTTTATTTTTTCATATTCAATTCAAACCTCCTTAAATTCAGTTGGTTTCCCCTGCAATAGTTTGAATAGCTGGTAATATTTTTAGCTCAAATTTTGGTAAACTTGACCTGTGAATAGTTTTTCACGACGTTTATATTGCAGCTATAGACTGAGAAAATAACGCACTACTAAAACCTTTTTACCAGCCAAAACTTCAACCAATTCATCTTGGCTTATTAATAAAGGATTTTTAAATAAATATAATTTGCTATTTTTGCTTTAGTTAAATAGGGCTGAAAAAATAATTATAAATAATTTTTTATCAGCTGGGTTCTAAAAAACCTTAAATCCATTTCTTTAAAACTTGTAAAGTTTGCAAGAATTTCAAAAATTTTATGATCTTTTAAAACCATACAGGTATAAAGCTGATCTACTACCATAGGGTCAAATCTATGTATAATTTATAATAAAACAGCCTCCCCAACCTAACTTTGGCTGGATAAAAAATATAGAATACCATGGTTAAGCCCCTAATCTTAATTCAACCAGTTAATATTTTTAGCTGCTTTGATAAGTTTCTTGTTACTAAAGATTATTGAGTTAATAAATAAATATTTATGGCTAGGTTCAAATTGAATTTAAAATTGGTTGTACATACGGCAAGACCCTCAACTTAAAAACCTTTATAGTTATGTAGCAGCTTTGTAATCTCTAACTTATTGGGTCTTAGATAATAACGACTATGAATAAAATTAGCTTTTGACTCTTCTATACTAAAATGAAATAAAATTTATCTTTACATTTACCAGTTATAAATAAACTTTATAGTTCTAAAATCCCAAAACATGGACTATCTATTTGCATCTTTATTGGCCTAAAATCCCAAATGACCAAATGCCAATTTACCCCTGCCTTTTAGCCTGTGCTGCTAAAGGCAGGCCATAAGCTCCCACAACCTATCAAAGCTATTTCATAATCTATTTTATCCATTTTTCTTTCATATAATTTAGTGCCTCAAACCAATCTTTAAAGCCACTGTTATTCCCAGCTAAACTTTGGACTGACTGTAAAGTTTTTAGTTGAAATTTAGGTAGCAACTTCAAATCATTAAATATTTTAGTCCTATTTTTATACTGGCTAATAATACTTTTTTCGAAAGGATGTACTACTAATACTTTTTGCCTGCTAATAGCGGCAGCCAACTATAATCGATATTATATAAGGGATTAACGTGCAAGGTATTAGCTACTAATCTTTAAGCTGCTTTTTAAATAAAGATAGTTGTACTTGATTGCTATTATTTACAGGAAATAAAAAAGAAGTAAGATCCATCAAGAGCATATCTTCTAAATAAAGTTTACAAAATCTTTTTACAATTTTTTCGGGGTGATGGAAACAACCCTGATAAGAACCTAATTTGCTCACATAAATAAGGATCATAATTTAGTATGAACCTAGTAGCCATGGGTTATAGCCAATAATAGCGATTAAAAAGGTTCTTAGGAATTAGATGCATGATTAATTAAAAGCTGCCCTTCAAGAGCCACCTAGACCTATCATGGCTGGCTTTCCTGCTTTAATGATATCTGTTATAGTAGAATAAGTTTGTGGCAGTGAAATTAAATGAGCACAAAAATCAAGATTAAACCTCGGATATACAAAAAAGTTTAAAATAGGCCTGAATAATAACCTATTTATTTTGGAGAAAAAACCAAGCATAGTTTATAGGACCAAATATCTTGATCCTATTATAGTGCAAAATAATCCTTTTTATAAAGCTTTGGTGATATATAAATTGCCCTTTAATAGTTGTCATAATCTATATAATAATTTTACCAGTACATACCACCTTCGATTTGCAGATAATTTTTTGGTCTTTCTGTTGATGCTGGATGAACCCAAAATTCATTAGGAATGTTTAAACGAGGATCAAAATCAATATGATCGTATCTGAAGGCATTTTTTTTGTCAATAATTTTGCCTTTAATCCCAAATATCAGTTGAATTAAACAAATAGCTGTTTTACCTTTCTCTTAACATGAGCTGCTAGAGAGTTAGAATACAAACCAGCCCCAATTAAAAGCAATATCATAATCACACTTATCAATTTCATTTTTAGTATGTTCTAAAGCCTTAAACCAACTAGCAAAGGGTGTTTTATTCCCAGCTACACTTTGTACAGCCGGTATTGCCTGTAATTGAAACTCTGGCAAATAATCTTTCTTAGAAAATAGTTTTTTGACGCTTTAAATATTGCTTTTTTATAGAATCAGCGAAAACATGTACTACTAAAAAACTTTTAGCGGCTAAAAAATTGCAACCAATTAAAATCCATATTAAATAAAGGATTAATGCCATATGCCATAGTAGAAGCTTGCTCAAAAACAAGCTTTGTGTCTCAAATAAGCGTGGTGAAAAAAAACACACATTATATCTGTTTGCTTATAATCTTCTACTAGCATATCTAGCAACTTATGAATATTTTGTCATCACTAGAAAAAAAAAACCATGATGATGACAAGCATTAAAAAATCCCAACCTTTATTCAAATAACAAGGATTCACAGTAAACCCATTTCGTAAAATAGCTAATAGTCTTTGCGGAAAATTATGATATTTATGTTGTAATATATAGCTGGTTAATAAAGCTCTTTCCCCACCTATACGCCCCTATCATAAAAAGGCTTAGGGTTTAATATTATTTTTTTAACCGTTTAAAATCATCTTTTTTGGTTAATGCTACTTAATTTGACATGTAATGGTGGAGCTAACTGTCTAAATAATAAAAAGCTGTATACCATTACTAAGCTTGATCTTATAAAATATAGCCAGCCATATTTTTTAATCAAACCTAGCTGAAAGAATAATAACTCTTTAAAATTTTGTCCATTCATAATAATTGATCAACATCTAAATTAAGCAAAAGATTTTCCTATTAGTTTTAGCCTATTATTACTGCTAATAGTTGTTTAATACAGGATAATTAGGTTAAACCTGCATAAATAGGTTTAATGGTAACTAAAAAATATAAAAAAAAAACAAAAAATAGTTGACAATTTTTTTATGTTCAATGATATATATATTAATGGTTTCGTTGTAGGATATTGATTTACTTTTTTTAGGTCAAATCAGGTGCCTTTGCTTTAAAAGGTTATTCAGTTGGTGATAGTTTAACTATATTTAACTATAATTGTATAGCTTTCTTTATAGAATAATAAATTATTACAACTTACTACAACAAAAAAAATTTTTTTTATAAAAAAAACTAGCACTCACCAAAGATTAGTGCTAACAACATATTTAAATTATTATTTTATTTTTAACTATTTTTAACCATTAAACCTTAATTTTATTTAATCTGAATTATGAATAAATTAAAAATTAGACCTTTTGCATGATCGTGTAATAGTTGAAAAAGACGAGCTGCAGAAACAAAAACTCAAAGTGGCATTATCATACCTGATAGCGCTAAAGAAAAACCACAAGAAGGCACAATTCTAGCCGTAGGTAAAGGCCATATAAAAGAAGATGGCAGTATTAAGGCTTTAGATGTAAGGTTGGTGATAAAATATTATTTGTAAGTATTCAGGCACCGACATCACTATTGATAGCCAAGAATATTTAATGATGAAAGAAGAAGATATTTTGGCCGTTATTGAATAGTCTTTTTTATAAATAAATTTAACTAAATAATTAAATAACAAAAATAACTTTTTAATCTAAAATTTTATAACTATGACTGCAAAACAAATAGAATATAGTAGCAAAGCTCGCAATGCAATATTGACGGGTGTAAAATAAATTAGCCAATACAGTTAAGGTAACCTTGGGACCTAGGGGACGTAATGTATTGATAGAAAAAGCTTTGGAGCCCTTTAGTAACCAAAGATGGGGTAACTGTAGCTAAAGAGATTGAATTAGAAGATAGAGTTGGAAAATATGGGAGCTCAAATGGTTCGTGAAGTAGCTTCCTAAAACCCCTCAGACATTGCTGGTGATGGTACTACTACCGCCACTGTTTTAGCCAGTCTTTATATCGTGAAGGGGTTAAATTAGTAGCTGCAGGCCATAATCCTATGGATTTTGAAAAGAGGCATAAGATAAAGCAGTTAGCTTTGCGGTTAATGAGCTAAAAACATTCAAAGGCAGTAAGTGGCAACAAAGAAATTGCCCAAGTTGAGAAACTATTTCAGCCAATAATGATTCAGAAATGGTAATATTATTGCTGAGGCTATGGAAAAAGTTGGTAAGGATGGCGTCATTACTGTAGAAGAAGCTAAAGGAATGGAGACTGATTTACAAGTTGTTGATGGCATGCAATTTGATCGTGGCTATGTTTCACCTTACTTTATAAATGAATCAGATGCTATGCAATGCGTTCTTAAAGACCCTTACATAATTATTTGTGAGAAAAAATTAGCAACATGAAAGATATTTTGCCAGTAATTGAACAAATTGCTAAGCAAAAGTAAATCGTTTTTAGTCATTGCTGAAGATATTGATGGTGAAGCCTTGGCTACTTTAGTTGTCAATAAGATCAGAGGCACTTTAACTTGTGCTGCTGTTAAGGCTCCCTGGTTTTGGTGATCGTCGTAAAGCTATGCTAGAAGATATTGCCGTTTTTAACTGGTGGTGAACTAGTCAGCGAAGACAGAGGTATGAAATTGGAAGATTTAACACTTTTTCAATTAGGTCGTGCTAAAACCATTACTATTGATAAGGATAATACTACTATAGTTGATGGTGCTGGTGATGCTTCAGCTATCAAAAAGAAAAGGGTTAATTCTATCAGTCAACAAATTCAAGAAACTACCTCTGACTATGATCGTGAAAAGTTAGAAGAACGTCGTGCTAAACTGGTAGGTGGCGTAGCTATCATTCACGTAGGGGCAGCTACTGAAATTGAAATGAAAGAAAAGAAAGCTCGTGTAGAAGATGCTTTACACGCTACTCGTGCTGCGGTTGAAGAAGGAATCGTTCCTGGTGGTGGAGTCGCTTATCTGCGGATACAAGATGAGTTAACAAAGCACATAAGCAAAATTTGATGCAGAAATAAAAAATTGTGCTAAAATAGTAATTCGTGCTATTGAAGAGCCCCTAAGACAAATTGTATCTAATGCTGGTTTAGAAGCAGCCGTTATTATTAACAAAGTCAAAAGAACTTAAAGGAGCTATGGGCTTTGATGCTGACTCTGAAGAGTTTGTAGATTTAGTACAAAAAGGTATTATTGATCCTACTAAAGTAACTAGAACTGCTTTTGCAAAATGCAGCATCAGTTGCTGGATTAATGATTACCAGTGAAGCCCTAATCTTTGAAAAACCGTCTGAAGATGATAAAAAGGCGCTGCTCCCTGCAGGAATGGGTGCTGGCGGCATGGGCGGCATGGGCGGCATGGGCGGCATGGGTGGTATGGACGGAATGATGTAAAAGTTTCTCCCTTGCCTTAAAAAACCCCTTGAATAAAAGGGGTTTTACCCCTTTCATAAAAAAATTTTCTACCCTATTTGTCCCCATATACCCTAAAAAGCACTATCCAAAACGTATTCCAAAAAAATTGTTTTTGAATCTAGTTTTTATCTCTTTAAAATCTCTCTTTAAAATAAGCTGTTTTCAGTGGACTGATAAAATGTATTGATATGAAAAGAATATTTTAAATCCAATATCAGTCTGATTTATGTTACATTATGTATTGTTTTGTGGTCTCTTATCCCAGCTTTTGCAAAATTTGGACAATCATCATTAGACCATCATCAATATCTCTTTTTATTCTTCAATAATTTCATTTCTAACTCTTTTTTTTTTATTTCACTTTACAATAAGAATCTCAAAGAAAATATTTACATATTCAACAAATACAGTTTTATTACTATTTGATTTTTTTAGATTTTTCTATACTATTTACTTTTTATATTATGGATATAAGAGATAAATGGCTTAGAAGTATTAGTAATACAATATATGTGGCCAAATTTTCATTGTCATATTGTCATTAATAATTTTAAAGGAAACACTAACAAAAATAAAGTTTTATCAGTATTATTTGGGTTTATAGCTGTATTAATAGTAATAGTAAAGGAGATTTTTCACAATTGATTTTTCAAATATAGCTGTATTGTGATTGTAATGTTAGGGAGCAATTTCTTTTTTCATTATTTTCTGTTTTAAGTAAGAAAGTAAAAAGTAAATTTAACCAACTCTGTAATAATTTATTTCTTTGCAGCAATTTTCTTTTTTCTTTTATTACTATGAGTATATTTTCAAAGATTTGTTATTCTAACTGCAAAAGATTGGATTCTATTTTAGTTAATGGGATATTTTAAATGGGGGTATCATATTTATTTTGGATTAAAGCATTGCAAAAATGCAGATGCATCAAAATTGCACATATATATTTTTATAACTCCAATATTATCAGCATTTTTTCTTATAATATTTTTTTGATGAGCCAATATTAATATTATTTTATTGGATTGATATTTGTGATAATTTCAGGTTTACTAAATAGTCTAAAAATAAGAGAAAATTTGTATAGATAAATAACTTTGAAAGTACCTAAAATATGGACTTATAAGTACTAAAAGTTAAATGTTTATATGATACAATGCCCCTTAGATATTTGTCTGATATGTATGGACAGATTTGATGTAGTTCTTAATCCTTATTAATTCATATTCAGTGTACCCTCCTTTCATTTATAACTGTTTAAAATACTGTTTAAAAAAGATTTAATCAGTAAAAATGATAAGATTATTATTGCAGTAAGCGGCGGAGTAGATTCAAGCTGTTTACTGCATTTTTTATTTTCAATACAGAATGAATATAGTTTGCAATTAAATGTTGTTCATTTTAATCATCAATTAAGGGAAAGCTCTGATCAAGAGCAAATTTTTGTAGCTGATTTATGCAAAAATTAAATTTGCCTTATATGGCTTTTTAGCCCACCCCCAACCACTACCAAAAAGTTCCTTGCAACTGGTTGCTAGAAACTGGCGAAAAAGAAAGCTTTTACTAGTTAGACAGGAGATTGGCTTTGATAAAATTGCTTTAGGTCATCATAAAGATGATTTAGCAGAAACTATACTATGGAAGATAGCTCGTGGTAGCTCTCTTTTCAATTTAGGCAATTTAAAGCCTCAGAATGGCTTTTTATAAGACCACTGCTTGATATAGAAAAAAAAAATCGTTGATTTTATGAGCCTAAAAAGGGCTAGATTGGTGCGATGATATTTCAAATTTTAGCAATAAGTATACTAGAAATATAATCCGCAATAAAATATTGCCTTTTATTAGCCAAGAGGCCAGAAAAAAATTTTAGCGAAAAACTTTGCCAGCTAGCTGTTGATAGCCAACTGTTAAATGATTTATTTATGAAAAACCAATAGCATAGATTATCGACAAAATTTTTTATTGATTAGTGAAATAATAAATTTACCCAAATTTATTTTAAACGAACTATTGCAGCGCTGGTTAAATCATAATCAACTAACAGTCAATAGAGCGAAGCTGAGATTTGTAAAATTGCAAAAAAGATAAATCTCGCCTACAGGCAAATTATAATACTAAATAAGCAAACACAAGCTGTCTTTGATCAGTTAACTATAAGTTTAAATTTTTGTAATACTGATAAAAAAGCTAAACAAGCGATTATAGCAAATACTCATTTTCTTAAATAGCTCTTTGATAAAAGTTATATTAGTTGCCATTAACGCCCAAAATCAGTCGCTGCAGAGCCTATTAGCTTATTTTATTACTAATATTTGATATTTTAGCTAATATTTTAT
>JAGTTF010000399.1:0-15598 GCA_019095985.1 Streblospio benedicti
TGTTTGCCCCAGTGTTCTGTACAGCCTTGATTGATTGACATTATGCTGGAACAAGTTGCACTTACCCAAGACAGTGGCACTGGCCAGCCCACTGAGACCACAGATCAATGGCAACTGGATGCACACGGTTGTCTGTGCTGAGATGTACGTGTGCACCAGCAGCATACATGTAGATTTCATTCAACCTCACGGTGCTTATGACATGGTCACCTTATTTAGGACGTATATCATCATGTCTCTACTGTGCATGAACAGCCGTCACACTCAACACTTTACCCACGGCACAGAATTATGCATCTGATGATAGTCTGCAAGACGATAAAATCAGCCTATTTTTAAGCAGACGTAAACACGGGAATATCATGCATTCCTTAAAAACGTCTTAAGGTGAGGATGGGGCTCGAACCCAAGGTGTAAAGCACAATGGGGTATCAGTCCATCGCCTTAACCACTCGGCCTCCACGGCATCACAACACATTTTTTTACTTACATTGA
This sequence comes from Streblospio benedicti, assembly GCA_019095985.1. Lineage (NCBI taxonomy): Eukaryota > Metazoa > Annelida > Polychaeta > Spionida > Spionidae > Streblospio > Streblospio benedicti. The sequence goes on from JAGTTF010000399.1 coordinate 496, forward strand.
CAGTTTCACCAACTATCTGTTGGCATCGTCGGAATGACACTTCTGTGCATGACAGGAGGTCAGTCCCGCCGATCCCCGCCGAGAACCGGATCGTAAACTCGTGAGAGTTGGTGGCCCCCCTCGTCACGGTTCATGACCTGCCTGTACGTTCGGATATGCACTGCCTCTTTGATTGTCCTTGTCTTCCAGTCACTCTCCCTGTCTATTGTCTAATCCGGTTATCGGCAGGGATCGGCGGGACTGACCTCTTGTCATGCGCAGAAGTGTCATTCCGACGATGCCAACAGATAGTTGGAGAAACTGTCAATGTAAGTGAAAAAAATGTGCTGTGATGTTAAGAATTATGTATATAAATAGAAATAGGTATTTTTTGTTGCAAATCAATTTAAAAGAAATCCACACACGCAGGCTGCCGATGTTGATGGAAACCAGAGGTAGAAGCCGTACTCAAACAACCCTGTATTTCTCAAATAACATCTATTAGACAAAAGTTATGTTAGATCGCATTCGTTACATATTCATCGAGGGCATCCACTCCTGGCATTTTTAGTGTCCAATAACTTTGGATCCCCGTAGAGGGCTATTCTCATAGCGTCGCCCAGAGTGCAATTGTAGCCCTCCAACTCCTTGAAATCTCTGGGAACAACATGCTCTTTTTCCTTGTACATGTGAACCGCGTAATTATACTGCAGGTCATAATGTCCACAGTACAAGATGTACTTTTGAAAAGACTTAGGATATGGATCTGTGAAATTTCCTGGAAGTACTTCGATCGAATGGTATCGAAGTGAGTGTGCAACACGCTTGGAGTTGAGGTCGTATTCCTGCGGCCTATATTGGCTGTACAGTTTCACCCACGCGGAGATGAATTGGGCGCCTTTTTCACTGAGTATGACACCTGTTCCCAGAGTGGTTGGCGTCTCCCTGCCCATCACCACGGTGTAGTTCATGAGGTCGGTGAACGGACGCAGGACAATCACATCGTTGTCCAGGAAAACCCCTCCATACCGGTATAAAATGTCCAGACGAAGCCAATCAGATTTGTGCTGGATGAACTCCACTATTTCATTTGCCAGCTCAAACACCGGTGGGGCGAAGACATAGTAGATGTTGGGTACTTCTTGAAGTGTGCGGTTCCACCATTCACTACCCCATGGGATGTGGTCACCCCAGAATAGGATCAATCCTGGCTTTATATACTTTTCCACACCTTTAAATGTCACATATCTAGCAAATGTAAAATAATCCGACCAATCATACCGGAATTTATTGAATTGAATAAGGTGAACAACATTTGGTATCTTGGCAATATTTGGATTGAGAACAAGCCGATTATTGTGCATTTGCGACAATGGAATAGGGAGAAAGTCATCGTTTACTAAGCGATGTCAAGTACTGATCGCCAAAGACCTTTTTCCCGACGTCTTCACCAGAAATGTTCCTGTTTTTTCTCAGACTTTCAATATGGTCCACAACGGCCTCCTTGGGCATGGTCAGTGCTGGTTTAGGAGGTGGCGGAGGTTTACGTTTGCGTTTCTCTGCCTTTGGCCAGTCTTTCGAAGCCCCTTTCTCATCCACCCACATTGGCCAATCCTTGTCCTCTTCCACCACACTCTTCCTAGACTTAGCCTTCATGCCAACCAATGTCAAGAGCGTTTCATCGTCCATAAATATGACAACAAGCACCAGAAAAATCATCACACACATAAATGGATTGGGCATCCATTTTACGACCATTCGAGGGGTCGTAATGCCGACCATTTTGGTATTAAATATCTAACGTTAGACTGGTGATTTCAACAGCAATGTATCCCTGTCCTTGACGTACTTTTGCAGTTTGAAAACTTTGCTGAAGCTGAAGTTGTAGACAGTCCATTTAGTACCCTATATGTAGAAATGTTTGATGTAGATGTACTATGTAGCCTTTTACTTGGATTTAAAGAAAGAAAGAATACGTCACTCCCTTTTAAGTTTTTTGTCTATCCTTCTCCCTAAATACCTTCTTTCCAAAATCCAGATTCCAGTACTATCAAAGATATTGACATCAGCTGATTGACATACTGTTAATGGGTACTATATATTGTCTAACGCTACCAACAATCGGTAGCCATATCATGTATATACGCCTACCACACCGATCAATACAAAAAATCAATACCAGCTAGTACATAATGGTACCTACTAAAACCCGGGGCCAAACGTGACCTATCCGGACCAATCAGTGACCAATATCTGACCAAATGATAAGAAAGTAAGACAATGTGTTTGTTTTTCGTGCACCCGTGAGCATCTCAATCCTCTTGCACCCCCGTCTATCCTACAAATAATCCATAAAGAACATCCAGGTTAAAACGTCTTCCCATTGAGCCAGGTACAACCTACTTTACTTGTCAACTCAGAGCTTGCTCAATTGATGAATGCAAATTATCATTGAGTTGTCAATCAGAATGACTGATCGGTATGTCTACACATGCGATGGTGACTTTAACATTAAGGTCAAATTTTTAATATGCTGCCGTCAAAAGGAGGCAATTCCAATGTATAAAAAAGCAATGCGCTAAAAACTGCCATGAATGTGACCATGTGCTCGGCCTGCTGTATACAGTCTGAAGACAGATTTACTAGCTTCCATTTGTACCTAAAGATTATGAAAATATTATAACAGCTGTTAATACTTATCTTTATTACCTTCATGACCCACTACCGCATTCAGTATTGATATTAAGACGAATGGTTTTTTGTCTGGATATATTGAGAGACATAAAGGTGTTTGACAGGACGATATCATTAGTTCGAATCTGTTCAATACATTTGTTAATGATATGCCCGATTGTAATTGCAACCACTACGGGACTGACCCGCGGACTGATGTGGGACCTGATCCTGAATCGAGCTGAACTGTCATGACTATCACACTAAATACTATCAAATCCAGGACCTAATCCGAGACTAGATCCGGGACTAATTTTGGACCCAATCTGGGACCATGTAAAAGTCAATCAGATTTCATAGAAAACTGACCTATAATGACCATCACTCTACATACTATCAAAATCTGGGGCCTAATGCGGGAATAATCCGGGATCAATCACTGGTTAAAACGCCTGACCCAATCCGGGTTATACTGGAAGACCTCATATAACTATCCAGCATATACCTATGCCCGTTACCTTATAATATATTATTGCATGCTGAGAACGCGCAAGACAACCAACCAACTTCCGTGACAGTCCCTGGACCACACCATGCCCACCACTGATATCTTATTAGTCAAGTCCCATTTGGTCACATTTGGTCCAGGGTTTTAGTAGATACGGTACATAATAGCAAAGAACTTAGATAACTATGATAATAGCCTTCAACATGAACAATCATTTCGTCATGGACATCTTTTCAAATATATAGATGCCTATTGGAACCTGTCATTTTGTTTATGGCGAGACTTTTGCTCTTCTCTCAAGAGCTTCGTCGGGCCGAATGAAATGATCCTCTCAATGGAGTTCTGCCTGAACACCACATATTTTGTGTACAAAGGACAGTTTTACAAGCAAACCCACGGAGCGGCAATGGGATCCCCAGTCTCACCTATTGTGGCGAACCTGTACATGAAGGAGTTCGAAACCAGAGCTCTTGAAACAGCGCCCAACCCATCCTAACTATGGTAGCGGTATGTGGATGATATGTTTGTCTTGATGCATGAATATTTCATGGAGGGGTTCACTGACCACATTGACAGCATAGACCCTAATATCAAGTTTACGAACGAGCCAGAAGTGCACTTAAAAATTCTGTTCCTTGACAAGTGCATCAAGATCAGGGATGATGCCACAACATCGGTCGAGGTATACCGCAAAGCTACCCATGCTGATCAATATTTAAACTTCAAGTCCAATCACCATCTGGACCATAAGCGATCAGTCGTGCGCACCTTGCTCCATCGTGCTGACAACCTAGTGACCACTCCTGAGGACCAGGCTAGATAGACTGAATAGTGTTGCGTACTTCCATCCATCTGCCCATATGCTGATAAAGCACTGTAGGCTGCAGATTAACTTACAGATACAGATACAAATACCATGTCAAAGCAGTTTTTAAAGACAACAGATACCAACCATGGATCTTCAGATTGCCCAAGCCCAAGGAAAAGATGCCCACAGAAGAAGTCCCAAATGGAGCTACGGTAAAGATCCCAGTGTGCCTTCCATATCTCAGAGGACTTCTTGAAAAACCGACTCATATGTTTTGTGAACATGATATCAGCACATATCATAAGCCTGTGAACACAATAAAGTCAATGTTACCTTCTCCCAAGGACAAGTCTCCAGATAGTGCCAAGTGTGGCATCATCTATGAGACTAACTGCCCTCAGTGTCAAGACATATATTGGAGAGACAGGCAGGACCCTGAGCACCAGAGTCAAGGAACATTTGAACCCTAAACGCGTTCCAACGGCAATAGGGGACCATACTAAGGATACAGGCCACAAGATCAGCCCTAGTGACTATAGCAACTTTAAGTACAGAAATATCACGTCAAAAACGGCAACTTTCAGGTCACGTGACTATGTTATCACGGTGGGGTGATCACGTGACGTATGACGCGGGGGTTTTCTTGAGAATAAATTGTCGTATTTATATATGTAATTTTGATGGAAATGACCTGCAGTAATATGCAATCCCATTCATAGATATAAATCTAGGTAACTGTTTTAACTAATTTTTTTATTTTACATGCATCACCATCAGCTGATCGCCATATTTGATAGTCACCGTTCGGTGGTAATTCCCATGACGTTGTTTGCACAATATTACAACAAATCACTAAATAGTTTGCGTTGGGATGAATAAAATAAAACTACCATTAATTTCGTTTGCATAACATAATTTATTTTCAAATGTGTTTATACAATAGACATCGCATACAACAATGATTGACATCATTAATAATATGACAATATTTGATAATAAATTCTATCTCATTGTGTAGCTAACTATCTTGAGTGATTGCGTGGTCCACAAATCAAACACAAGGTGCACAACTCTGCCTGCTGCCCCTAACAGCATTATCTGCTCCTCCCCCAGACCATCCACAGTCTGCACCAGCGCGCCGGTTGACCACGAGTGGAGGATCACGGTTTTCAAGCCTTCGTGCAGCACGGCGAGTAGCTCGGGTGAGACGCTCACGGCGGCCATAATGTCCGGTCTGTACGGCAGTTTGACCTCGGCAAGCTTCTCGTAGTCTGTAACAGACCAGCATAAAGTGTTACATGTACATATCGTGCTTCCGTGGCCGAATGGTTAGGGAGTTGGACTCGTGGGTCGTGGGTTCGATTCTTGGTCGGGTCTGGCGGTGGGTGTTGAGCAAACTTACCCCTAACTGGTTGCGCACTGCTCCGTGGTACCTACACGTTAAATGGGTACATGTCATTGGGTTGGAAGAGTGAGTGAGTGTGTTAGCATTGTGCGCTGAATGTGCTGCCGTTGCAAGTATGCGAGAACTGATCAAATGATGATCACTACGTGTGCCAATGACCTGGTGTAAATTGTAAAGTCATGAGAGCCAGACTGGGATGAGGACTATAAACCACCACATTTACATTTACATGTACATATCGTGCTTCGTGTTGTGCTGGTCGTCGGCATATCTTTGATGCGTAGCGTGACACATGATCTCCAATATGTAGCATGCCACTTTTATCTACTATAGATATAGATATGGGGGACATCAGCTGTTTTATATATGTAGTTTGTACCTATTGCAGCAAACCCTAACTATTAGGGACACCTTTTTTGCGTCGCTTCAGCAGCTGAAGCGAAAGCCTTGTGATCACTTTGTTTGTATGTCAGTATGCGTGTATGTATATATGTCTCTGGACAAGCTAGAGGGTATACCGATGAACCGATTTTGTTTAAACTTTACATAACTATGTGGCACAATGCGGCACCGGAGTGATTTGATTTTGGGCGCTTTGGCAATTAAAGTGTGCTTTCCACGGGGTCATTTTGGATGTTTTCTACAGTATCTTTAAAACTGCTCAGACAAACACATTCAAACTTGGTAAAATGCTTACATGCCTAAAGGCCATCACATGTATTCAATGTTGGCACTTTGCCAATTTCAGTGTGATTTCCTAAAGGCCATTTTAGGTCAGTTTTTATCATTTTCTTCAATAGTTTCAATACAGCTTGAACCATGAGTTCCAAATTTAATACCCTGCTCATATACCTAGTAACCATCATCAGTGTCCAATTTTGGCACTTTGCCAATGAAAGTGTTCTCTCCAGAAGGCCATGGGCTGCCAATTTCGGCATTTTAGCTAGACATATGACTTCCATTTCATACAATATTATAGGACTGGTGACCATAACCTACTTTGAACTTTGGCCATTTGCTAACTAAATGAAAAGTACTCAGAGAGCACAACATTGTGTAGCAGTTTATAGACATTTTAGGTTGTTGTTTTTTGCTACTTTCTTCATTATTTTCCATACAGCTTGAACCATGACCTCCAAATTTCATTCTATCTTCACATATGTGTGACAATCATATACATGTACATATACATGTATGTTCATCTTTTGCACTTTGCCAATTAAAACATGCCATTTTAGTTCCATATGCGACATTTTTATTAATACTACCAATGCCTTTGAAATCTTCAAACTTGGGTCACTGTTTATATTCATCGAGACCATCTTGAGTTTTCAATTTGGCTATTTGCCAAGAAAAGTATAAGTTCCAGGGAGCTATTTTAAGTTTATTTTAAAGATTTCATTATTTCTGAATTTCCTCGTGAATTACAAGCTTCATGCTTATGCAATATTTTAATTGCCCATATGTCAACTTTTTTTCTAGCGACGCCGTGTTCTTTGAACACTTTTGATTTAGTTATAGTTTTCCTGCCTCTTATACGTTGTAAATAAGGATGCGCCACAATATACTGCTCTCTACTGGCACCAGTGTCACTCCGTGCCAGGTGATTCCTTTTATGATAAGACACTGCAGAAACAATAATACAGTAAATGTCCTCAACAAAGAAAGAGTAAACAAAGGAAAAACTGAATAACGAAAACTTTTCTCATATATTAGCTTATGATAATGTAAGTAAATGATGTAGTAAACAAGGGAAACCCTCTACAAAGGAAGGATTTGTAGCTGCAAATTGTGTTCCATTGTTGAGGACATTCACTGTATGCCAAATATTGATTCACTGGGTGGGGAAAGTAATATGGACCTGAACCAGCCACTGACCTGGGGAAAAGATGAGCAGTTTTCTCCGCATAACGTCTATGACGGCGATTCGGCCTGAGCGCGGCTCCTCACAGAGAGAGTAGCCGCGTCCCCCGGTCACCAGGGTCACCACCTGAAACAGCAGTGCACTGACCACATGAACACTCAAAAATTATTTCATCGCATCCGAAATTAGTGACTGACATGTATTGCATTGTAATGATTTACCTGTGTGTGGTCTTTCATCGACAGCAGGTCAAGCTTGTACATAGAGCCGTCCTTGGTCTCTTTCTCAGAGCCCACGGCATTGCTGGTGACGCCCTTCACACTGCTGGCCTTCACAGTCCATCTGCGGATTTCCTGCCCGGTGGCACCGTCCACCACAACCGTGAGCTCCCCCCGATTGTGCAGCACGATGCGGTCACCTGCGGGGGTCTGGTGCTTCCTGCAGCCATCCGGCATCCCCTCAGGCAGGGGTGCGGACCACACGAGGCTGGCCTGTAAACACAACACACGATAGATAAAATAATGTGTGCTTGTGGAGCAGGTGGAGGAGATAGTTGTGGTGTTGTTGCGATAATGTTCGCTGAAAAGTGGTGGGATAAGATCTTCGAAATTCAGTATGTGTCTGACAGAATTCTACGAATCAGGATGGTTATTGGCAAGTTGGTATCGTCCTTCATATGTGTTTATGCCCCTCAAGTAGGTCTTAGCAACCAAGCGAAAGATCATTTCTATGAAAAGCTAATATAGCCGTGGTGGCTGTTGTCCCAGCCTCTGAACAGTTGTTTGTATGTGGTGACTGGAATGGTTATATTGGCACAGAAAGAGCTAGATATGAGGACATACATGGTGAACATGCAATTGGCAGGCGTAATGATGAGGGGGAGAGACCTTTAGAGTTTGCCAATGCAAATGACCTTGTAGTAGGCAACTCTGTTTTTGAGAAGCAGCCTAAATATCTAGTCACATGCCAGTCTGGTGATGTAAATACTCAGATAGACTTCCTTTTGTACCGATGAAGCTTCAGAAGGCACGTAACAAACGTAAAAGCCATCCTTGGAGAAGAGTGTGCATCCCAACACCGCTTGCTTGTAGGAGACTTCAAGGTTACTGCACCATGCCTGGCAAAACGAAAATTCATTCCTAAAGTAAAGCTTTGGAAGCTGAGAGACCCAGCCAAGAAGGAAGAATACACGAAAGTGTCCAATGCCAAGGTCTGTGACACAGTTATGGAGTAGAGGGAAAGTGGAAGATGTTAAGAGATAGTTTGCATGAAGCCGCTCTACAGGTGTGTGGTGTCTCAAAAAACATCATTGTAGAGAAGAGACCTGGTGGTGGGACGAACAAGTAGAAAGTGCAGTGAAAGAAAATAGAAAACTCTATAAAGTGTGGAAAACTGGAGGCAGCAGGGAGGCGTACAATGCTGCAAAGCGCATAGCAAGACGTGCCGTCCATGCTGCCCGAAATTCTGCCCAGAGTGTCACTCTTGAGAAAGTCGACCCAAAAAGTGCTGACATCTATAAGTTGGCCAAACAGCTGAGTCGTGAAAGGCAGGGAGTTGTAGGGGAGAAGCCTGTGAAAAATGATGGTGTCCTTTCAATGGATGAAGAGGCCAAGAAAGTAGCTTGGAAGCAACATTATGAACGATTGCTTAATGTTGAATTTCCTTGGAACCCAGAAGACCTCTCTGACGAACCCCACATTGAAGGTCCCAGTGTGCAAATCACCCTAGACATTTCAAAGATAGGAATGGGAAAAGCAGCAGGTCCATCGGGAGTAGTAGCAGAAATGCTGAAACCCGCTGGGGAGGTTGGTGTTAAGCTTGTTCGTGACTTGATTGAAGAGATCATTCGTGAAGTTTGCATTCCATCTGAGTGGGAGGAGAGCTATATAGTTAGCCTCTACAAAAACAAAGGAGATGCACTAGAGAGAGGCAATTACCGAGGGCTGAAGTTGATAGATCAAGTAATGAAAGTCCTTGAGAGAATTGCTGAACGACTGATCAGACAGAGAATAGTGATAGATAACATGCAGTTTGGCTTCATGCCGGGAAGGGGAACAACAGATGCTATCTTCATCGTTCGACAGGTGCAAGAGAAGTTTCTGGCAGCAAACAAGTCCTTGTACATGTTCCCAGACAAGTCATATGGTGTGCCATGCGTAAGCTAGGCGTGGAAGTGTGGCTTGTTAAGCTTGAGTGACAATGGCCAAGCTCCCACGTCTCCTGTTCTCTGTACATAACACACAATGTGGTACCTGAGTGACGCCGTCCATGCCTGGGTACAGCGCCCACTTCTCCAGGTGCTTGTTTTCTTTGTTCCCCACCAACAGGGAGTTGCCCTGCAGGCTGATGGAGGCAACAAATAATCTTGCAGCATACGGTGGGAGGGTGAACTCCGAGAGCCGGGTCAGCTGGACGGGGATGGTGAGGGGCGGCAGTTCCAGGGCTGCTAACCCCTCAATAGCCATTTCTGTAATCAAGATGCCCAAAATTAGTATTTTAGGGGTATTCTGTGGTTAAACGGCAAACGGTCTACAAAAATACTGGGTGTAAAAAGAAATTCATAAGTGCAGAACTGATATGTATGTATTTCTGGTGTAATGTAACCAATTTTCAGGGCTTTTAACACCAATCACAAGCACGCATATCTATGTTGGGATGCAGTTCCTGAGCTTTTACTTCATAAAAAGTAATTATCAATGAAAAAAAAACAAAGTGGGGAAATCTGTATTTTGAAGGTAGAATTAGTATTTGGGTATTTTGGGTCAGAAATCTGTATTAATACCCGGCATATCTGTACTACTTGGCAGCCCTGCAGTTCTGAAACGCCCAGGACGTCTTATGTCTTATTTGACAGATAAAAGTGCCACTGAGTATATGAAGCCACATGCAGCAACATTTGGAAGATGAATATCATTTCATGCACTGTCCATTTTCACCCACTAACCACAACATTGAATAGAATACAGCTGCTTATTCATTCAAATTCATTTTTAGGAAATATAATCATATATGACCTTGAACTCATTAAGTGTAAAATATCAACTATCAACACCCAATCTTTTTGTTTTTAGATATAATACTTAACACTTTATGAAGATTTTATGTTACCAACTTCATTGAAAAGATAGTAGCACTATTTTAGTGCCTGAATGTTTACTATGAGCAATTTACCTAATGCACAGTGACCATTTTTCAAAAATACCTCATATTCATTCTACACCCTCCACTTTGACCCTTCTCCAGCAGCAGAAACCTGTCCTGCAGGCCGATGGAGCTGTTAGACGTGTCAGCACACAGTGTCAATTTTGGAACACACGGGACGTCTTATTTGGTAGATAATTGTAATGCTGAGTATATGAAACCACATGGAGCCACACTGGGAAGATGATTATCAGTGTGGTTAGAACCTTCTGACACCCCTCTTCCTGACAGCCCCACAGTACGCTGTAACATCCGGAATCCTAACCCCTCACCTTGACAACACCTAACTCCAGCCATACAACAGCAAAATTACGAAATTACAATGAGCCTACAATGAGTTTGATTGTACTTACACAACACACATAATCCTAACCAAGATATAGACACAATTTAAATCATTACACAATGCAGAAAATTAAACTACGTTCTGCTTATGCGGGTGCTCGACTTATGTGAGCGCGAGTAAAATGGGTCTGGCTGTACTAGAAATCAAAATAATTACAATCCTTTGATGTTTTGAAGTTTAGATAGTTAAAGAATGAACATCAAATAACTAAATATCAAAATAGTAAAACCACCAATTGCGACCACCTCTCCATTGAGACCACTTCTGTAAACAAAGTGCGTAAGCCTCAGTTAGGACGACTTTAAGATAGAAGTGCATAAAAATATACAAAATGCGTACGCAAGTCCTGTGATCGTTATACGATTTTTGAGCATCCTACTCTGAAAATACCTGTCTTAACACACCGAAGTAGGGTTTTGAAAATGTTCAAAATTTACGTTTCTGTTATGCACCGACTTACGATTGGTGGAAAGCGTGCATCATGCCCAAGATGATCATGAGACTGTTGTGAGCCTGTTGTAAGGTTGACATACGATTCTACTATGATTTTAGAGTGTCTTATGTTGTTAAATTTGTATGCTCGTCCTGTGATAGATATAGGCCGATCATATGACAGTCCTATGCTTGATCTACGATTTAACACATCCTCGTGTGCATCCTATGCCCCTCCTGTGATTGGTGCAAACAATCCTATGACTTTCTCTCTCTCTTATGACAATTGTACAGCAGTCAAAACAACATTCCAGTTGCTATAATATAGGGGATGCAAGTCAAGCTAAATCTCGTACCCGCTATAACGTCAGCTGGTGACAATGGCAAAAGTATGCACTTGACTTTGTATAAAGACTGCCTTTTGTGCAAAAATACATTTTGAATATTGTGGATTTATATAGTAAATAAAGCTGGTAAAGAGAGGGAATGAATGAAAATGTTCACACAAAATATTCCTTCATACACAAAACTCATTGACTTAGGCACATCACAGAACCAACGTAGGGACGTCATAGAACAGTCGTAGGCTGGCTGCAACATGTCAAAGTCATATCACAGTCTTAGGCCGGGCGTAGGACGAGCATAAGAGAGTCCTATGTCTAGAGCAGGACATTACCACGATTATACAACTGAAGAGCATAAATCAATCGTAGATATAACAAATCCTTTGTGACAGGTCTCAACGCAACGTCTGTTTTATGTTACGACGTTACTATGATTCTAAGACGCTTCATACGCATACGAAAATCGAAAATCGGAGGACTGTGGCGGCCTAAGCGCTTTGTGAAAGGGGTTTAATGAAAGCACTTTTCACAATCCCAGAACTTCATAAAGCTACCGAAATGAGCCATGATATCCATGAAATATAAAGAAGGGTTGATTTAGAAGTACTTTTCCCAGTAGCACATAAGTATACAACTTATACCTCATACCAGCCTTCAAAAGCCTTACTTCTGTTTGTTTAAATTGTGGTCGGGGGTAACTGAATGTTACTCCCACAGATCGCGTTCAGGTCAACTCACGCAATAGTTTTTAGAAGGAAAAAAATATAATGATATGTTACCACTCGGAACAAATTATGAATTTTGAAAATATCAACTTATTTTATCAGTCAATGATATAGGACCAAGTGTGGGAGCAACGTAACGGCTTCATGTCCCCAAAATGCGAATATAAGCATGTTTGACATAGGGGTCAGAATTGTTTGAGAAATACAAACGGGATACTTTTAGGGGATTCGCTTACAGAATATGTTTTTAACACAGGGCAAGCTTTAAATCTAGGCCATGTTGGGTTGTTTTAAAGTTATAGTACATGTGGGAGCAACCACTTTTAAGGCAATATGGAACAACACCGTGACAATTTTCATATCACTAAGACTACTCATAACATATGATATGTTTTCTGTGTACACATATACTGATTACCAGATGCAAAATTGACACCAGTGTATCCAGCAGCACACACACAGGTAGCCATTCACCCTGTCTTCACAAGAAGATTCGTGCTCACATGGCGTGAAGAAGCATTCATTGGTGTCTGCAATGCGTACAATTGTAAGATTCAGGTACTCACTTACCACTAATTAGAACCATGATATAAAGCTAAATGTTCTATTACGTTCGCATAAAATCAATTATAAATAACAGTATCGATAATAATATAAGGGGTGAATACATAGGAAATACAAAGGAAACTTGAACAATATTATAAAACAAAATCGTGCAACGGTTAAAGCTCTAGCTTGTCCGGAGACATACATACATGGTTACATACATACATACAAACATAGTTAGTTAGTTAGTTACATACAAAACAAAATAGAAACACAATGCTTGCTTCCAGCAGCTGAGTCAGAAGCGACGCAATAACATTGCAAGGGTAATCAAATAAGTGCTAGAATTAATAAGGAATTATATGAGGTAGAAACTCATAGATGTTCTAGTATTTTGTAACAAAAGCAATTTATTACTGTAGTAAAAACATATTTAATAATTCACAACACTAACCAATTAATATACCTTCCTTTGTGGGCGTCAGATCTGCTGCAGCCGTGTTTTTCCACGCTTGAGTGGATTGTACCTAAGTTGACATGCCCATTTCATAATAGGATCATTTTGGAAAAGAACATTTTTAACTATTTTTCAACCACAACATCTGCAAAATTGGTTGTAATTTTCTAAATATCTTTTATATGAATATATAAAGCCAATATTTATTTTCCCACACGGTTACTTTTAAAGATTCTTATACATTACTGTACTCATCACATTTCCGTCTTTAAGTAGTAAATAATCTTCAGCAGTGTGACTGAGCTTAACGTGTTTTGTAATTGGTGTAAATAAAATCATTTAAACTTTTTGAACATCGCAAAATTAATATATACTAGAATGATTGTGGCATAAATATATTATAATATCCAACATTTATAGCCAAACTATGAAATCTAATTTCTAATGTCCTTGTTCTTGGAGCCATTGAAAACGTCATTACTCATTCACTTCTCTTGGTCAGTGATGTTTGCTTTTGAAATATTAAGTTATTTTAAATGGTTTAACCTGTTCAAAGTTCAAATTAAAGTTCTCATTATAAGCATTTGATGTTATATCCTTATAAGACCGAAATTGTGCGCACTAGAATACTTTTAATCATGTACATTACTTAAGAAAGACTGTTGAAAAGTTGTAATTTGTACCAAACTTGACTCCACCAAAGCCACTGTCGAATCTCCTCTCACCAGATGCAGGTGATATACTACTTACCGCAAGGACCGTAACGCATCAGGTGGAGGTGTCCCCATCTCTGTTAAAGATGAAATTACTATGGTTCAAGATGAAATAAAAAAATCAATTTAAACAAGAGAAAGATCTTTGCTGGAGTCTTACAGTCAACCTAATTCCAACACTGATCAGCTTTTGGAACTCTAGCTAAGTCTCTTGAAATTATCTCAGAACATATAAAAAACAACCCAAACAACACAATTTTACTGGGAGGAGATTTTAACTGTAAAGATATTGATTGCGATAACTGTACAGTGATTTCCGGCCGTGATCAAACAGCAGCTCGCACCAGACTTTGGAGATTTTAGCAGAATTCAGTTTCTCTCAACATCATGAGAACCAACCAGGCTATACAAGATCCTTGACCTAATCATCACCAATGCCCCAGGTCCAGTAAAGAACATAAGCACAATTCCAGGAATTTCTGACCATGCCATCCCAGTCGCCGACTGTGCAATCAGGGCAGTTCCAAATCGGAAATGTCCACGTCAAGTGTTCAACTTCAGAAAAGGCAAAATGGGGAAGATATTAAAGCTGATCTCAAGACTTTCAAAGAGTTGTTTCGCCCAGTGTGATGCTCGCTCAGTGGAAGATAATTGAATGAGTTCAGGAAAGCTCTCTTGAGTGCAATGAATACACATATCCCTTCCAGAACTGTTAAGGGTCGTCAGAAGCTTCCTTTGGTGGAAACAAAAGTTAAAACGCCCCCATACGCCGCAAGCAACGTCTCTTCAACGAGGCAAAAAAAGCTGGCTCACCATCATCCTGGTCAAAGTTCAGGCAAGCACAAAAGGACACACATAAAAAGCCTCAGCATGAGATGGAATTATGTGAACAAAGCCCTTCAAGAAGGCTTAGAAAACAACAATATCAGTTTTTCATTCTGGCAACATAAAAGCCAGACGCCAAGACAGTGTTGGTGTAGCACCACTAAAAGAAGATGGTAAAAGATAACAGAGAAAAGGCAGACATTCACACAGACAATTTCAACGTGTTTTACTAAAAAAAAATGAAGCACCAATGCAAACCTAGTCGTGCCCACCCACC
>JAGTTF010000400.1:0-16021 GCA_019095985.1 Streblospio benedicti
GCAAGTTCACAATATCCCATGAACCCTACAAACGGATATACAGAGCCGTCACAATGGAAAAGAGCAAAGGGCCGATGTACGGGCACCCCGCTGCATCCCAGAAGGCGACGCCACCGACTGAGACGACGCGGCCAGAAAGATCTGTACGTGGAAAAGCAGACCCCGCGGACTCCAGACAGTTTGTCGTCCGACGGATTTGATGTGCACCTACGTCATACGGTGCGTCACACCGGGAAAACAAGGTGGCCGATGTTCGAGCTCTTGATAAAGACTGGTTTATGACCTATATTATTTATTATTAATTTTCAAAGGTTAGAGTAAAATGTATGTATGTGTGTGTAGGCAAATGTTTCTTTTTACTTCTTGCAGTGGATAATTAGTGGTGCTAATTATATAATTTACTTCAATTTAGTGAGTTTTTACAGAATTATACTTTGTAGCAATAATGGTGTGGTTATATCTACACATTGTGTATCAGCAATCTGCATCTCATATCACGCTGTCTAGATGCTGATCATTTCATTCCCCTTTGTTAAAATTGCAATCATTACACAACATAGGAAGAATCAGCCGTTGAATGAGCTGGATCTACTACTAGTGCTCGAAATCACGTTATAGATTCTTGAAGCTTCTTGGTAAGATTGTTAGATTGACGTCAATCTTGTACAGTATTAACAAGCAACATATCAACTGCAAACTGCAGGAAAAGTGCAATTTAGATGAGAAAGTGAGTCCGCATAGACATTAGGGAAACTTCCACTTTGAACATTTTGATCACTGCAAATCAATGAGGACGAATGTACTGATGTGCTGGAGGACATGAGCACTCTGGTTCGGTCAGTCTATACTGCCGTGGCTGGTGATTGGCCTCTAGGACAGTGGTGCAGCACTAGCTGGTGCTTCTGTTTGAAGCAAAATGAAAATTAGGGATGTGGGATTTATTGACCCCTCATGAAAATCTGAGCGTTATACATGCATACCTTTTGATTAGATCAACGCCTGTAAAGTATAACCCATGGCAGATAGCTAGTCAAGTTCTCGAACACAATGGTATCCTGCACTACCTATCAGCCTACACTCACCACACCAGACTACATTGGTTGCTTCCGCTTGCAGCGCGAGGCGGGGCTGTACAGGGAGTACCTATGAATTCCTATCAATGGCGACACTTCCATGTGGAAAGTGACTATAAATAAGCATTAAATAGTAGTATTTCTAGTAACTTCTTTTCACAGTAAAATACATTCTCAATTTAATAATCACAAGTTATCCTTAATTATCTTATCGAAAAGATTTTGAAGGCATTTTGACTTCTTTTCATAACTCCCTGAGAACCCCCATCATCCCAGCTCAGGTAAGACTACTACACTTTTAAAAAATAAAAAATTTAATAAACCTTAATAATGCTCTTAATGAGATGAATTTACTATGCGAGACATTTCAAAAACATACACAAAGATGTAAGCACAATATGTGATCAACTAGTAATGCAAAGGCATCAAGATTTAAACTTGTGGAATGAACAACGTAAAAATCAGCAGACATTATGGTTTCTGACTGGTGAAACTCTAGAATCATTGACAGATAAATAAGGAAATTGCTGCAAGTGAGATCATTTGTGGAACGCCGAATAAGAAGATTGAAAACATACCAATGTCATGGAACACGAGGGATACCACGACCTTGTACAGTGACCTCACGGAGCCACCACCATTCCCAGCGCGCTATTCACGCTGCTCACGGGACACTGATGACGTCTCCCACAAAGCTAGACTACCACCTAGAGGTGAATATAAATATGGTGGTTTATAGTCGTGATCCAAGTTTTGCTCTCACGACTTAACATGGTGATCAAACCTCCACATACATCACGCACAGACCCTCAGAGGGCCACTCTAATACATAACTTCCCTACTACAGGCAACCAATCCCTACATCCCGCATTCTCTTAGACTTTGTTAGCATTACATCGTTCCAGAAGGTCAGTGTAAAAATGCCTCGTGCCCCCATCAAGCTCCAGCACCGCACCAGGCCCTGCCAGGTCTATGAGGGGCACAGGACAGTGACCAAATCACGCAATGGGCACTCAACCTACAAGTAGAGTATGAGCAAGTCTAGGCAACTATGATAGGGGAGATAAAGGCTTGGAAATAAATTGCCCTTGAAACCACAGGAGCCATTTACACAAATTTGTACTTCCCAGGAACAATTCCAGAGTGGAATGAACTTGGAAGGGCGGCTGTAGCCATAAGTCTGTGTGGGCTGTCCACAACTAACCGAATGTAAAGACATGGATTATAAAAGTGCAACAGAATGCCACATTGGAAAGATAGAGTATTACTTGATAATTGTACTGGTTGTCGTATTTTCTCATTTGGTATGTTTTAATGCCCTGCACATTTAAGAATTGTTGTTGTTTTTTACTACTTATTCTGTGTGTTTGGAGACAATAAAATTTTTGTTTAATTCAGTTTATTCCGACGTTTCGACACGTAAGTGTCCTCTTCAGGGAATATTATTTTAATTAACAATTTATAAAACGTAAAGATCAAGAAATAGCCTAAAACAATGACTAAACATTAAAAATACAATATTAAGAATAAAATGCACATTAATTGGTTCTAAGATGGCTAAAAGGGTTGTCTGATAACATTTAGTTACTAATAATAAATATATACAATGAAAAATTCTCTTTTTGAAATATTTCCATATATAGGAGTAAAACAGTGATACTTAATCAAATTGAAATATTTAAACACATTTTTTTATTATAAAAAGTTCTTTGAGCTGCTGGTACTATTCTATATAAAAACAGAACAGATTACAAAGTTAAAAAGGTACAAAAGTGTATTTAAACCACAAATTTTCGCATCATCGATGCTTCTTCATGTGAAATGAAAATCTGTTCTTTTTTACATCTTTTTATGTACTACAAAGAATTCTTTATAATTAAAACTAAGACTTTGCCTACAAGTTCTATAATGCTTAATGTTCATACAATGAACACTTGTTCATAAGTTCAAGTGAATAATTTCAAGTTGTTACAGCAAAGAGACTATTTTATTATTTTTAGGTTGGACTAAACACCTTGCATTTGAGAAAGGTGCTTCAGAACCCACCTGAGAAAATAAGAGAGGTCTTCCCAGCCATAGAGAACTCCATGTCTGCGGAGGAGATCATCAACGCTATTAAATTTTTGGGTGGTGAGGAAGAGGCCAAGTCGACTCAAGCGTCAAAAGACACCATCATGCACTGTGGAGGCCGAGGCTAGCGAGTATGATGGGACAGGGCAGGCGACAAGGGCTACCACCCCCATACGGCGGCTTCAGGTACGTCATGCGGGTATTTTTAGCGACTTTTTTTGCTGCTCTTTGTAAGTAACTAGCTCTACATATATGTTTGCGTCGTCTGATTTTTTTCTGTACAGCACCATTCCCAGATTTTATACTAGAAAATACAAAAATAATACATAACCTTTAATTATAGGATGATTATTTGATATAATAGTTCTACTGATTAATATAATGATCAAAACTGTTTGATGTGCTATAAATGAGATGAATTTACTATAAAAGAACTTTCAAAGACCTCCGCGCACCGTGCTCGTGTGTGACGATCTGACTGTCAAGCTGACCGACCTGTGCCATGGGGCTTGGATGCCAGACACGGACTGAGGGGATTGGAGACTGCAGGCATTCTGTGGGGACCCGCGGTTCACAGAACAACATAAAATGTTTGCAACTAATGCATAGGACGCATCATGTCTAACCAAGGCAAAGAAAAAGAAAAGTCAGTACGGATACCACTACACAGCTCTGTTAGTCATAAGCACAATATGTGATCAAATAGTAATGCTAAGGAATCAGGGTTTAAATTTGTGGAATGAACATAGTCAAAAGACAAATAAGGAAATCATTACAAGTGAGATCATTTGTGGAACGTCAAATAAGAGGAATAAAAACATACCAATGTTTTGGAACACAATGGATACCACCACCATGACTCGATTAGCATCATGTTATGGCCATGAAGTCAGAAACCACAACTCCCCACATTTCACTGTAGACTCCAATTATATTTATGGTGGGAATTTCAATCCACAACACATTGAAATAAAAGGTCAATAAAGAACAGTTTTTTATAGTCATAAAATACATGCGTTTCATGATATAGGAAGAGGAGTCAGAAGAGTACGATGAATTAGATGTCACAGCCACGGAGCTTGGATGGAGAGTGGTGAAGAAGAATTCACCGAAAGTGGCCGCCGCAAACATGCTGACTTCCCAATGTTGTTGGGATGCTCGATTGTACCATAATTCGTATAAATTGCCCCAAAGGGAGGATCCATAGCCTGTATTATCGCAAAGACAAACATTGTCATTTTGTGAACACTCTTTGTCATTATAGACAATCTTGGGGACTTTGTACATTGCACAACAAGTAGCTTTTTATTATAAAAATGCGTTTGAAAAAGACCCCTTCGAATTCGTTCGGACCGGGTTCTGTATTATTCAGCAGAGCATGATTTTTCTTAAGTCTTTGTAAGCCGTAGGTATCAGGTCCACATACATCCCCTACACCCTCAGAGGGCCACTCTTAATACATTACTTCCTGCTACAGGCAACCAATCCCTACATTCCCGCATTCTCTTGGACTTTGTTAACGTTAAATCATTCTTGTAAAAATGCCTCGTGCACTTTGTCAAGCTCCAGCACCGCACCTGGCCCCTGCCAGGTCTACGAGGGCATAGGACCGTGCCACAAGTCACGCAATGGACACTCAACCTACAGGTCGACCAAGAAGTCATGTGGTAAGTATGTTAGAGGAGAAAAAGGCTTGGAAAGCCAATTACAAAAAAACTTACTTCCCATGAACAATTCCAGATTGAAATAAACTTTGAAGGGCAGCTGTAGCCACAAGTCTGTGCGGGCTGCCCACAACTAACCAAATGTAAATAAATGGATTACAAAAGTGCAACAAAATGCCACATTGGAAAGATAGATTATTACTTGATAAGTGCCATGTTAGAAAGATAGAATATTACTTGATATTTGTACTGGTTGTTGTATTTTCTCATATGGCATGTTTGAATGCCCTGCACTCGCAATCAAACTGCTTATGATAAAACAACACCAAAGTTTCTGGATACATATATGCTGTATTTTCATGTTTGAAAGTCATAGATTTTTCTGACAATTTTCTTATGATTATTTACAGCGCAGCAGCAGCAGCAGCAGCAGCAGCAGCAGCAGCAGCAGCAGCAGCAGCAGCAGCAGCAGCCACGGCCATCAAAGAGGATAAAGAAATCTGGGTAAGTGATTATAATATAAAAGTAGTCTCTGCAAGGTCCTCTTTGCGTGGTTATATAGTTAGGTGTGTGTGAACAGCAGTACACATTCAATTGGTTCCACATTTTGTAATTTGACCAGGATCAGGACCAGCCAGGAATGATGAAATGTTAGCGTGCATAGCTGGAGCCTATTACATAACAACGCGTCTAAGATACAATGGATGGATATACAGCACCATTCCCAGATTTTATACTAGACATTACTAAAATAATACAGAACTTTTAATTATTGGATAATGATGAAAATTGTACTGAACTGTACCACCTATATTGAATAAGAATTTTTTTAGACAAATTATTAACATTTTAATGATATTGCAAATGAATGTACATGATTACATGCAGATGTTTAGCAAAAAGAAAGAGATGTAGTTTGCTTTGCTCTTAATGAGATGAATTTACTATGTGAGACTTTTCAAAAACCTACACAAAGTATCCTCACTGTGTCCACATAGGATCTATTTGGTTACCTAATGGGATGTTGTAGACACCATTGAGGTTTTTACAATGAATGGACAAGGGATGGATATACAGCACCATTCCCAAATTTTATACTAGAAATTACAGAAATAATAAAGAACCTTCAACTATTGGACAATGATGAGAATGTTACCGTACCACCTATACTGTTGAAACAGAGATATTTGCCCATTGAATGATAACTGTCTCACAAGTGGGGTAATTTACCAAGCAAAAGCCAATAGACAGGACAGTAACACAGAATACTATGTGGACTTAACCGAAAATTCGTTCAAAATTCTATACAATAGCTACACAAATTTCTTCAAACACCAGAACAAACGAAACAGCACTAGACGAAACACCAAACAAAGTCAAAATCAAGAGACTGGTTCCTGACTGGTAAAACTCTAGAATTATTAACGGATAATTACGAACTTGTCGCAAGTGAGATCATTTGTGGAATGCCAAATAAGAGGAATGAAAACCAACCAATGTCATGGAACACGAGGGATGCCACCACCTTGTACAGTGACCCCACAGAACTCATCCAGCCAGAACCCATCCAGCCAGAACCCGTCAAGCCAGAACCATCACAACCACCAGCCAAGCGTCGATACAGAAAACAAATAAACAGCCAGCCTATTATTGAAAGACCTCGCAGGAGACCCATGGTAAGTACTAAGTAGCATAGTCGACCACCAGTCCCAAGTGATTGTAGAATGTCTGTATCACCATCTCTTTGAATCTTTCATATTTCACTTTCAGAATGACAAGCAAATGCAGCTTGAACTGTACAGTTAGGAGCCGAGGCATGGGATAAACAGAACCAACAGCAAATTAAAAGTAAGAACTTGTGTGTCATAGGGTGGGTGAAAAAATTCATAATGGTGTATCATTGACAGCTGTATACTTCTTCTCCGTATATATCAAAATATAAACCAGCATGGTGTAGGTCTTTGTATCATGCAGATTTGCCTTATTGTTATAATATAATGAAATCACTTCAACATTTGCTCCAGATTCATGAGTTTCCATCCATGGGCCGAGGTGTGATTGCCAATAAGAGCAGGCGAATTCCTGTTAGAATACACAGGAGTTCTACACACCGAGCGTGCATTTAAGGCAATAGTTTTCTTGTCTTGTGTCCTATGTTAACGAATGATTATGGCAGCATTTGAAAAAGAGCACACTAAGTGACAAAGCTCAATCATTATGGTGCACTGTGGAGCGAGGTGGGGCCACGTGTATGGCCGCGTGAAGGTCCGCAACGAATCGCACTGCCTCGGTGAGTGGGCCACAGAAGAAGACACACATTTCTTTTTGTTTCATTATTCATGATAAGATTAACATCTGCAATGTGACGTTTCTAATTACTTTACCTCTATTCTGATCAGATTATGGAAAATAAAAGAACAATTGGAAAAGATGCAAGTGTAATGCCAGCATATCACCTACATTTCATAGCAAGCATTCCAAGAGAAGACTGATTTATTTCGCAGCCGTATTGGTAATTTTTACTCTTATATTTGTCAATTATTCTGTATCTAATAGTGTATTGGTATAAAAAGTATGTTTAAGCTGATTGAATTATGAAATAAAGATAGCACTAAACTCAATTTAAATGTATAGACGGACATGCAAACCATCACCAAGTGTGCACTTCTCAGGGAGGAGTGTCGCCTACACCGCCTGGCGAGCCGACTCGTAAACCTCATCCAGACAGAACTCATCCAGACAGATCGGGGTAAGTGATTATAATATACAAGAGGTCTCTGGCAAGGTCTTCTTCATGTGCTTATATAGTTAGGTTGATACATATGTGAATAACAGCAGCAGATTCAGTTCAATTTGACCAGGACTGGCAAGGAGTGGTGAAATGTTAGCGTACATAGCTGGAACCTATTACATTACATTGTGTCTAAGATACAGATTTTTTTTACAGTGGATAAATATACAGCACCATTCCCAGATTTTATGCTAGAAAATACAAAAATATAATACACAACCTTTAATTATTGGATAATGATTTGAATTTTACTAAACTGCGTTGGACCGGTCCAGGCCAGGAACTTCCCGTACGAGCACAGTAAGTGCACCGATTGACCCCGCCGCCACCAAGACCCGAAAAGCAGAGCTGCCAGTGGACACCCAGATCGCCATTACACCGCTGCCATGAATTGCCGCCAGACGATAACTTCCTACTACAGGCAACCAATCCATAGCGTTAGCGTTAAATTGTTCTTGTAAAAATGCCTCGTGCACCCAGTCAAGCTCCAGCACTGCACCAGGCCCTGCCAGGTCTATAAAAGATGTAGACCCCAAGCCCAGGGAAGGAGTAAGATTGCTCTTGTAAATTAATAAATAAACTACTTGGTTGCGACCAAAAACTGTAAACTGCTTGTTGTTTTCTCTGCAAAATCTATTCACACAGCAAAATACGCTACAGTACTAAACATGTAGAAAAGCACGTATACTATGCAGTTGAGTCAGATGCGTATGATGTATTAAGATATTTCGGAGGCAAGGAAGAAGAGAAAGAGAAAGAAGACTGTAACGCACCATCCTTAGATACGTCAAAACATGAAAAATGCCCTCATTATACATCCTTAGGTAAGTCAAAACTTTAAATATTCACTCACTATGATGATTTGCATAGGTAAATTAGAGAAAACAACTATCACAAAACAACTACGCATAGTCAGAACTTTGTTGATATTAAGACGCACTACACAGATTTACAAAACATGCACATCAAATGGCCTATTCAAGTAAAACGACTTTGACATTGGTAGCGCCGAACAACATGACCAGTGTTCTACCGCCATCAAAGCCGATGCAGCCATCCCCGAGGAAGGATGCATAAAAAGAAATGGAACAGTGTCTCCGTCTACGGACATGGAAAACATCGCCAAGTGTGCACTTCTCAGGGAGGACCTCGCGGGCCGAGCTGTAAACCTCATCACCACAAGTCTAGGTAAGTTCGTTTACTATGGCCACTTGTAGGATTAAGACCAATACACTACAATACAGTACTCGGTTGCATCACCACATTTTCAAAAACTTTTAGGCGGCGTTAATGTGTGTTCGTGAGGTGTTCGTTGATCGTGCAGAGTTTTTCAGGGCAATTACAAAACGAGTAAGTCTCGGGAGAGGTAAATTAGCAAACAATGGCTTTGTTAAGGGGACTGTGAACTCTTTAAGGGAAAAATATTCTATTTTCAGCTTTTTAATATTTGTTATACTGTAAAGTGTGAAGAAGAACATGTTTTGAAATGAACCTTTTATCTTTAATATACGAGTGGTCTCTGGCAAGGTCTTCTTCATGTGCTTATATAGTTAAAAGACCACTTCTAACTAATGATGCATCGGTCCATAAAACCATAGTCTTGTAAATACTAGCGAATACGTATCTGTATCACTGCTGTATCACTGATGTTGGTGACGATTGATGCTACAATTCAGACTCTTGGACTTCCACGCGACACGGTCTTCTGGAGGAGATGAAAATGATAGGACTGGCACACCAGTATGTTTCCTGGTGGAAGAAAGAAATGGTTGCACAGAAAACTGCATCCCAAGATTGAGAAGTTTAAAATCAGTTCGTAATCATCATCAAGCATCATCACTGACCATGGGACAGACATAAACCTACTAGATCTCTCTGATTGCTCATTGCTGAATGCTTTCAGGGATTTACGTAATCTGTTTGAAAACCATTTAATGTGCAATTGTAGATGTTTTGTGTGATCTTCACAGAATTGAACTAATTTTATTTGGTTTATGTAGCAGGACAAATTTGCACACTTCTCTTACCCAATGGCAAATTGGTTATGGTTTTTTTGGAGGGTAGGATTTCTAAATATCATTGATAGACTAAATCTGTTTATTAGTATCTTCATCTCATGTTTGTAGCTTCGTGTTGTAATATGCCCAATGATAATACCATTAAACAGATTAATAGCTTGTTTTATGGGTTTTTATGGGGGAAAGTGGAAAGAATTAAGCGCAAGTCCATTATAAATAAAACAACAAAGAAGGGTGGTCTTGGAATGATAGATAGGGAGAAGCTGGACTGAGATTCCTCTGAAGCATATGAATAGATTAAGAAAAGATGAGTATATATTGAGAATGATGGCAAACAAAAGTAAAATGTGTCCTATGGTTGATACTTTGCCAGAATTTTACCAACAAGTTATCATGTCTTTCAATAGGGCTAAATTGAATCATCCAGGGAATTTAAATTTGGCATTGCTAGGGCAGCCTTTGTTTGCCAACCACAATGTCAAGCTATTACTAAATGGTTATGAAAAAATTCCCTATTTTACGAGCTGGATTAATTCTGGGTTTGAAGGCATTGGTAATCTAAAATTAAGAGATGGAAAAATAGATATATATGAACAATATAAATGAAAAACTAGTTGTGAAAGTTAATATGCTAGCTAAATCAAATACATTACAGAAGGCATTACACGACTATGTGAATGGTTTAGATAATATTGAGCCTAGTAATATTAAGAGTCCTCTATTTGGCAATGAGTACGTAGGTACAATTGTAAAGAAGAAATCAAAGTTTTTTTATACATGCATTATAGAGTCAGAAATACCAAGATGTCAAGCTTTTTGGTGCAATATTTTTAATAAAGACATCAACTTTACTTCTGTTTACACTAATAAGGTTAGTAAGATTAGTGATGTAAAATTAGCTGAAACTAATTTTACAATTTTACATAACATTCTACCATGTGGTGAAAAACCTGGTAAAATGGAAGAAAAAGAATGATGATAAATGTTCGTTGTGTTGTGAAAAAGAAACTATCACTCATATGATATACAAATGTAAATATATTAATCCTTTCTGGAGAATTGTTGAAGATGCTCTAAGTATTATAATTGACATGGAATTTATTTTTCTAGGAATTGATGAGCATATAGACAAAATCAATTTAAACACTTGTATATCAGTGATTGTTTACATAATTTATAAAAGATGGCTAGAATCTTCCTTAACTGATAAGGCTAGAAACCATGCTAATATTACTAAAGTTTTTAAAATGCATATAACATATTTTAGAGATATATATAGAGAGAAGTGTACAAAATACTTAGTGGTAAATACGACAATGAAGCTTGTACAATTCTACAATTATGGAAAGACATGGCACCTAGATTCAGCATATGAGGAAACTCTTTAAAGCTATTTCCACAAAGATGTAAAACGCAACTCCGGAAACACTCATTCACATTAAGGACAGTAAAATACTGGAATAGCTTACCTGACAAAGTAGTGACCGCCCCAACACTCAATACATTTAAAAACAGACTTGATAAATTTTGGGAAAATCAAGAAATAGTATACGAAGCAGACATAGCACTCGGAAGTCACGTTGACCCCGCCGAGATGGAGGAAGAAGCAGAGTCCGGTATAGAGGAACTTCTAGATCCTGCACCGGAAAACATCACTAGGAATCACTAGGAATATGACTGTTGTGTATCGGACGAATCTGCGGGCGTATCAGACGAGCCTTTAGGCGAGTCTGATGCGCCCGCAGATGAGTCCGATACACAACAGTCATATGGGGAGGGAACTGCGTTCTTTATTTATCAACCAATGTCACAAATACGCAATGTTTCTAATATATAATGCAGTTGATGAACAGATAATCATAAATAAGCCAAGTTTCAAAACGCACATGAATACACTAATAGTCTACATGCAGACTGCCGATTCGAATCTTCCCGTCCTGATAACGTCAATTGGGTTGCATATCCATGTGATTTGAATGATCCCATGGCATTTTTATAACCATCTATTTTGTTAGACGCATTATATACATACTAACAGTACATGTACATACTAAAATGACCAGAATATTCAGACAGTCAATGAAATATCTGGCTTGTTTACAATAGGTTTCCTAGAATACAGAACGACCAGCGTAAATCACAATGCCCTTGACGTGTTCTTTCAAACTTCAACAATTCAAACAATAACGCACACCGCATTTCTCTGAACGCACTTGCACAGATTACGTGATCCTTTGTAGTTCGTGGTTTATTGTGTTAGTACATTGTATGCGTTCACATAGAAGTGTCATTGACGTAGTGTTTGTAATAAAAGCATAAATTCTTTTTAAACATTGGTTGATAAATACTAAAACAAGATGTTTAAAGGATGTATGTACTTAAATTAATAACAGATAATATTGTATGATTTCTGTCATATGTATTATTTATTATGAATTTGTATGGCTTAATTGTTTTTTTTTATTGTCTTTCTACAAGTTCACACATTGATGTAAAAATTTTGGAATAAAAAAAAATCTTCATCTCATGTGTTGTGCACATCATGCTTTTTATACACTATATAGGCTTATATAGTGTAAATGTTGAATAGAATAAATTAGTCACAATAGAACACGCGCCAATGGATAACTTTGGGGTGTTTTACAAAATATGCACAAACACTGAGTGTAAGACACCATATAGCAGGGGGGTGGCCAGACTTTTTAAAAAGGTACGCACAAATTGCACCGTGAGGAACAAAGCGCGGGCAGAGCGATATTTGCAACATGTTGCGTTTATATGACATCAGTGTCATTAATTTCCCTCTTATCAATATTAAATTGTTGGTAGAATATTTTTTTATGATATGCAGATAATCATATAAGGTACTAAGAATAAGTTGAGATATTTTTTTCGGCTCATTTTATTTTTAGTGTACAATAGTGTTCTCACAAGCATCTTAAAACAATAACTCACCTAACGTCAACACTGAATTACTTACATGTTATGCACATGTAATTATTGGCACCTTTTCCCTTGCACAGATTACTTACGACCATGGCATCCCAGTTGCCGGCATGTCACGAGTTTTCCCAAAGGTATACAGTCCCAGGAGCCAAAATTGGTCACGGGGAAACTGTAGATGTGTACAAATGTATAAAGAGACAAACTGGCGAAAAATTCACACTTAAGATTATCAATCTCAAACAGTTCACACTCACAAAGACTGAGAAGGAGGTAAAACTGTTGGAACTGTGCTCTCAGCACAATTACATCATCACACTAGTTGAACATTTCAAAACCGTGGATCACGTATTTATGATTTTCGAATACTGTAGAAATGGCACACTTCTTGACCAGGCCAAAGTCTACTCTGAAAAGAATTCAAAAATCATAATGAAACAATTACTTGAGGCGGTGCGTTTCATGCACTCATTCACAGAGATGTGAAGATTGACAATCTCATGTACGGCAACGATGGAAACATTCGTGTTGTAGACTTTGGCATGGCCACTTCTATTGACCAGCAGCGAGGATTGACCCATTGTCTGGGAACGCCAAGCTACATGGCTCGAGAGGTGGTAAACACAGCCAGAATATTTGGCAAGCAGCACCCAGCCTATGGGAAGCCGTGTGGCTTGTGGTCCTGCGGAGTGATCCTGTACACTCTGCTTACCGGATACCCACCATTCCAGGGCTATCCCACCAACCATTCCTGCCCTCACTTCTTCGAGAAATTAAGAACTTTCTTTACACGCATCAGGCATGGATATTTTGACATGCAAGTCGAAGAACTTAAATATGTAATAAATACGGTAAAAGACCTTATCACTAAATTGATTGAAAAAGATGTTAGGAAACGCCTGACAGCAGAGCAGGCTCTGGAGCATCCGTTCTTTACACAGACGCTTCATAGCAACTATCCTAAGTAGGAGTTGCTGGACTTCGAGTGCCCGCCAGCGCTGGGACGACGCTTAGGAGACCGCCAAGGCCATGATCCGCCTCTGCAAGCCCTCGGAGGGAACTCAACAGCGGCACAAGAAGTCACTCAGTTTCCAAACAGGCCAGTCACCTGCTCGAAGCCCACAGAACGGCTCAGTGCAAAGGAGGCGCTTAACCACGAATTCTTCCTCGGTAGAGAGAGCAAGGAGCAGAGCAAAAACTGGCTGAGTATTGAGTCAGTGTTAGGGATTCGATTAGAAGAGGCACAGGCCGTCCAAACAAGCTGGATGATCCAACCTATCACCATAGGCCCCCTGCCCCCCCCCCACACACACACACTTCCCACGCCACTGTTTCTTATAAAAAGGGAATATGACACTCACGGACAGAACCCACCCACCCCACCCCCACCCACGGTTAGACCCATAGAAAGCCACGCATAATGACCCCCTCTCCCTGCTCCCCTTCCCCCTTACACCCCCTCCCCGGTAAGCCATGACTGGTCCTCACATCATATTATTAAAACGGATCAAATAAGAATAAGACACAAAAGAGCCAGCGATGGACAGTTCCTAGCCTCATGCATTGCATGGCTATGTACACGCCAGGCGTATGCAAATGATATAATATAATTAATATGAGACGACGCGGGTTTGATAAGGTTGAGTGACATGGATAATACTGTTTGTGCATCAGTGCGTAAATGGCGTGTCTCAGCAGTACTCTTTGCGCATGCCTACTTCGTAACTCCACCGCGTGGTGCGGCGTAATAAAGCAAACGACATTGTAGTGGAAGGAATTGATTTTGCCGAAGATAAACTTATTGAACATTCTGCACGCGCGTTTGTAGGTAAAAAGGTAAGCAGTTTTTGTCTTGGTTTTGGTTGTTGTTTGTTTGGTTGTATATTTAGGTTTATTTTGCGTTGATTTTTGTGGTGTATGTCGTTGTCGGCTGTTGCTTTTTGTTTGCCAATATCTATCATGTCCACAAACTCCTGTCTTTGAAAATACTCTTGATTTTTAGTTGTTGACTAGGGGCCTTAATTGGCCCTTATGGGTAGACATTTTGGTCTCCAATAATATTGGTGCTTGAGTTCTCGCCTTCCTGTCTTGTACCCAAGAAGGTAATTGGTCATATTAGTGGGGAGAATTTGGCGCAATCCAAGAAGGTCTTGGCACAGAGGGTGCAGACGCAAAAGCGCAAGAGAGAGATGACCATCGGGGCAGACCGGTCAGCCAGGACAACAGTTACCCAGAGCACCCAGACCAGAAAGAAAAAGTTTAAAGACGTGGGACTACAAATGGAGCCAGAATACCTATACCCACACGTCCATGCGCAGTACAGCGACAGAGCCAGCCCCTGCAGGAGCAGCCCCAGGAGCGGCTCACCTTCAAGCCCTCTCTATGGCGGAAATGGACAGTCCACAGGGCGCGCAGTCCACAAGAAGCCCATCCAGCCCTATAGTACTTCCAGGATTCACAAATGGTAAGAAGAATAGAAGTATTGCAAAAGAACTTTTATAAAGTATTGCACTACTTTTTAGAATTGCAATATTTTATTACAAAATATTGCAATACTTTTGTGAAGTATTAAGTATTTCAATATTTTTTTAAGTATTGCGCCATCCCTGAGATCCACCAACAAACGCCCGGGATCTCTGGTGGATGAGCACAACCAGCAGTGGCGGCAAATCCCGTCAACGGCGTCCATGGCAACCCAGGGGACGCGGCAAACAGCAACCACCAACAGCCACCCCGCCGATCCAGATCCACGTCTGGATCCAGATGTAACAGTATGATATTCCAACCTGCAAGTGCATGCTAAAGGTTCAGGTTTGATTCTATTTCAGACCTATAGACTTGTGATTAGTGTGTCAGGTCAATATTGTTATTCATGTCTCATGCTGGGTCAGACCGTCTGTCACTATAAAAGTGAAAGGCTAATTCAGATTCAGTCTGTTCTGTTTTGTAAGCATGCATTAAACATCTTGCAGGTATGTAATGATTTATAAGTTCTATTCTAAATATAATTTATTGTAATATATTGAGGCTGTTTTGTTTTGCATTAAACATCTTGCAGCATGGAGTTGTTTGGTGCTTTAACCAACCCACTACAAACAGAATCAGCACAACACACACAGCCGGGGATCCCCGTCACAGCCAGACCCACCCGGTTACACAGAGACTACACAAAATGGCACCAGAGATCCACTTCCAGGGACGAAAACAAAGCACCCCCCTTCGACCCAACCACCCTCCATCATGGACGTCAACACATTCGTCTCCTACTGAATCAGCCTCTCCGCCCCCTCCATGGGAGAAGCAGTCTTTTGCATCCAGTTCTTCAACAAACAAATGTTTTTTACTTATTTGCAAAAATTAACTAAAATGATAAGTACATTTGAATCTCTTAATATAGTGCCAACAATAATTTTGATTTTTTATTGTGGTTTTAATTTGATAGAGTATACATAAACTTAAGTT
>JAGTTF010000400.1:22223-32574 GCA_019095985.1 Streblospio benedicti
ATTCTGCCTTTAAATGGATTGCTTACCATTCTTGATTTAGTAAAAGGATGGTAGATTGTGTGTTTTCATTTATGATGTATTGGTTATCAAAGAGATATTGCCTACTTCAGACAGTAGAAAGCCTCAGAGTGTTGTTTCTTCTATTCTATGGTGTATAACATGTTGTTTTTTATATATTTAAAACTTGCTTCAGAAACAAAGTCTTTGTTTAACCTGTATGTCATGCCATATAAAATGCGGAACGCCCTGATTTGGTATCCATTTGAATGTTCACTAATTGTTATTAAGGTTGGGACTAACAAATACATTTGAAAATTGATAGATCGATAACATTTAGTCAATTTTCTGAAATAGTGTAAATCCTTCATTTTAAAATTTAGTTTAGTTTTAGTTAATCGTTTATCATTTAGTTTTAGTTCAGTTTAATGCTTAACATTTTGCCTGAGTCACTTTAGTTTAGTTTAGTTTAATCATGAAAATCGTCATTTAGTTTAGTTTAGTTTTAATCCAAAAAAAATTTAGCCCCAACTCTGATCTATTACCTATTGAATAATCACCACATATATTAACAAGACTTTGGAGCCCTGCAGGAGAGGGGGCTAAAAGACAGCTATCATCAGCATAGAATAAGTGATTCATGGAATAACCATTAAACTGCATCAGCATTCTTAAGTTTATCACTTAGATCGCTCATGTAAACATTAAAGAAATATGGGGAGAAATGATTCTCCCTGCCGGACTCCATTCACAGTTGTGAACTTCTCCGACTGAGAGCAAACCCCATTTCACGATAACTGTTGGATGGAAATACCAGTAGCAAAAAATCTTATAAAAATATTTGGTATACCTCTGTCTAACAGTTTCCTAAAAGAATCCAATAATTCAAACGATCAAATGCCTTCAAGCGCTCTAGAAAGCAAACATATACTGGCGAAGATCTTAGGGTTGTAGTGTGTTCAATGACTTGTTTTAGAGAAAATATAGCCATATCGATCCGTGCTTCTTCTTAAAAACCAAACTGGTAGTCACTTGATTGAAGCTTTTGTACAGTTATCTAGTATCACCCACATTCAATGATTTTTTGAAAAACTGAGGTAAGAGCCACAATCGGCCTGTAATTATTCTTATCAGTAAGGAGGCCTTTTTTGTTCTTTAATACAGGAAATGATAGCTAAACATAGCTTTATCTGGGATGAAACAAATGGCACAGCATTGAGTTTAACAACATGGCTAATAGGCAAGACAGCGTATTCATATCAGCATAACGAAAGTGTGTTAGGCCTGAAGGCAGTCCAGTCCAGAGCTTTTTATTCAACTTGAGGGTCTTGATAGCCTCAAAGACTTCTACAGCTGTAACGCTGTGTTCACCCAACCCTTTTATGCATTGCAGATCGAAAGCTTGCACAGAGTGCTTGTGAGATGTATCTTTATTGGAATTTAGTAATTCCGAATAATGGCGCTGCCACATATAGAGCAATTTCTGCCTCCCCAGTGACATTGTCAACTGTCTCAGCTAACACGGCTTTGTTGAAGTCAATGCTTTGATTTTCTTCCAAAAATGTTATGGAATCTTTATTCAAGAGTGACTTAGCCAACGCATCTGGCCTACCCCGTGCTCTCAATCGACTTACAATGTCTCAATGCCTGCTTGAAGCGGGCTCTTGCCTGTTTCATCTTTTCGAAAGCAAACCCCTGGCGTGGTTTATTTTGAGAGTGCCAAGTGATAAAGGCCTCTCGCGCCTCTATGTGTGCAGCCTTAACATATTCGTTCCATCCTGGCACAGGGCGAACCTTAGTCTTTTCAGCAATTCTGAAGACACATAGCCAATATTGACGTTTGCATTATGCAACAATTCAAAACCTTGTTCGGTAGTAATAACATGGTCAATCCAAATTATAAAAGTTCTTTTGCAATACTTCTATTCTTCTTACCATTTGTACTTCCAAAGTTGACTACCATACATGTTGAATAAAAATGTTTTGAACAGATGAAGCTGGATGGGCTTCTTGTGCACTGCGCGTCCTGAGGACTGTCCATTTCCGCCATAGAGAGGGCGAAGGTGGACCGCTCCTGGGGCTGCTCCTGCAGGGGCTGGTTCTGTCGCTGTACTGCGCATGGACGTGTGGGTATAGGTATTCTGGCTCCATTTGTAGTCCCACGTCTTTAAACTTTTTCTTTCTGGTCTGGGTGCTCTGGGTAACTGTTGTCCTGGCGGACCGGTCTGCCCCGATGGTCATCTCTCTCTTGCGCTTTTGCGTCTGCACCCTCTGTGCCAAGACCTTCTTGGATTGCGCCAAATTCTCCCTGATGCTGGCACTTATGTGCCGTCCGCCCCCGAAGTCTTCTGGGCCTCCTGACGCTTGGTGGTTATGGTCTAACCTGGGTGGCGGCACAGGTTGGAAGGGCGGGTCTCTCCGTGGGCGCCGGTATGTCATGGCTCCTCATTGGGGGGGGGCACTGGGCGGTCTTCACACCCTATAAAATTCCTCAAAGAGAAATGTCTTAAGTTTCATCTTAAAAGTATCATTACAGAGTCCAAAATCAGAGGGTAGTCAGTTCCACATTTTTGGTGCTATGTTTTTAAAATTCCTGTCTCAGTAAGTTTTAGTAGGAGAACGAGGTATCATTAATAGATTCTGGTCGTTTGACCGAGCAGACCTAACAGAATTAGTTTTCCATTTAAGGAGTTCCCATATAGATATATATATTTACTTCTCAACAATGATCAGAGCTTCATTGAATTTATTTGCTTACAAATTTGTTTAATGCATAGCATTCTTCAGAGCCATTTTTGAAGACTATTGTGCTATTTGATATTGTTGGATTCTGTTTATACTCATGGTTCATGGTGAGTATTGGTTTGGAACGAGACATTTCTTTCTGTGTGGCCATTCTGTGGACAATTCGTTTCTGTTGAAACAACAAACGAATTGTCCACAGAATCATACTCATCTGACACCTCTTCCTATGTCATGGAACGCATGTATTTTATGACTATAAACTGTTCTTTAACGACTTTATTGAAATTCCCGCCTTCAGTTCAACTCTTTAGTAATCTCCTCACATAACACTTTGTATTTCTTGCCTCACTCGTCGGCATTGATCTTATCCGGGTGGTACAAGGCAATAGTCTTTATTAGTGCCGTCTTAATCTTCATTCCAGATTGATTCTTGTTAGCGTTCTTGGGCAGGAATTTTCTTTGCACGAATTGTAGGAAGTCACCATCGGAAGCGTGGCTCTTTGCCTTTAACATCTTTAACTTGTTTGTCTCCAGCTCCCTCATGAGGGCCTGCCGCTCCCACTGCCACTCCAAGGCCACGCAGGCTGCCGATGGCGCAGTCGAAGATGGCGCCTCGATACGCTCGGCCTCCGCCCATACGGCCATTCACTCGGCGGGGGGGCCTAGATTGGCAGGCAGTCTGTGAAGTGGTGTGTGGCACATCGTGACCAATCCATTTATTAGTACCTGAATTCCACCTTGGTCATTAGTGGCCCGCCATCTTGTGAGGCCGAGCAGGGCACGTGCACTCAAGGCGTGGAAGGTGGCGAGGTCTTCACGGGGAGTGAGCAGTTCGATGAAGTGCGTTCGGCGAGTTGTGAGGAATGCGATCCTAAACTCCACTTGTCCACTGTTTGGAAATATGGGGCTGTCTACTTCTAAATCAATTGTATTAGAAATACTCTATTTCCTCATACTGGATCACACATGTAGAAACAAGACCAAAAAACATGGATCTCTACTGTGGGTTCAATAGGATGCATATGACATTGAGCTAAAACGCGTAGAACGTATTTATCTTCAAAACTTTAAACAATTCGCAATTCATCCTCATCTGAGAAATCCATTGCTGAAAGAGTGTCACCATCATCGTTGTTGCACCATATATTGTCTTCACGAAAGATTTCAGGATGAAATGTATTTTGACAACATTCTGCTTTCTCTGCATATGCAGCACTGGTTTGGTCTTTCATTTTGGGTCCTTAATTTAATTCAGATGCTCACTTAGCGGTCCTCGTACTCTCGATCGTCTCGGATTGCACCAAATTACTCCCACTGGCACTTGACTTGCCGTCCTTACGCCAAAGTCTTCTGGGCCTTCTCCTCTTGATGCTTGGTGGCTATGGCGGCCACGTGGGGAGGAGTAAAATCTGGTGCCCGTCAGTGGGTCGTGTGTGAGCAGGTTGCCGGAGTGAGCGGGTGCGGTGCTGGAGGGGCCACGCTGATGGGAACATCAGTGGTCTGACCTGGGATGGGACGAGGCGGGGTCTGTCTGTGGGTGCCGCATGTCATGCGATCCTCACTGGGATTACAATTATTACAGAGTCCAAAATCAGAGGGTAGTTAGTTCCACATTTTGGTGCTATGTTTTTAAAATTCCTGTCTGGAAGTTTTAGTAGGAGAACGAGGTACCATTGAAAGATTCTGGTCGTTTGACCGAGCAGACCTAACAGAATTAGTTTTCTGTTTAAGGACTTCCCATATATATATATATATATATATATATTTACTTGTCAACAATGATCAGAGCTTCATTGAATTTATTTGCTTACAAATTTGTTTCATGCATAGCATTCATCACAGCCATTTTTGAAGATTATTGTGCCATTTGATATTGTTGGGTTCCGTTTATACTCATGGTTCATGGTGAGTATTGGTTTGCAACGAGACATTTCTTTCTGTGTGGGCATTCTGTGGACAATTCGTTTCTGTTGAAACAACAAACGAATTGTCCACAGAATCATACTCATCAGACTACCTTCCTATGTCATGGAACGCATATATTTTATGACTATAAACTGTTCTTTAACGACTTGATTGAAATTCCCGCCTTCAATTCAACTCTTTAGTAATCTCCTCACATAACACTTTGTATTTCTTGCCGTACTCGTCGGCATTGATCTTATCCGGGTGGTACAAGGCAAAAGTCTTTATTAGTGCCGTCTTAATCTTCATTCCAGATTGAATCTTGTTCGCGTTCTTGGGCAGGAATGTTCTTTGCACGAATTGCCACCATCGGACGCGTGGCTCTTTGCCTTGAACATCTTGAACTCGTTTGTCTCCAGCTCCTTTATTAGTCCCTCCCTCTCCAACTGCCACTCTGCTTCCGCATCCAAGGATTGGCAGGCAGTCTGTGAAGTGGTGTGTGTGTGGCACATCGTGACCAATCCATTTATTAGTTCCTGAATTCCACCTTGGTCATTGGTGGCCCGCCATCTTGTGAGGCCGAGCAGGGCACGTGCATTCAAGGGGTGGACGGTGGCGAGGTCTTCACGGGGAGTGAGCAGTTCTACGAGTTGTGGGTAATGTGATCCTAAACTCCACTTGTCCACTGTTTGGAAATATGGGGCTGTCTACTTCTAAATCAGTGGTATTAGAAATATTCTATTTCCTCATACTGGATCACACATGTAAAAACAAGACCAAAAAACATGGATCTCTACTGTGGGTTCAATAGGATGCATATGACATTGTACTAAAATGCGTAGAACTTATTTATCTTCAAAACTTTATTTTTTAAATGAAAATAACAATTGCTCACAATGTTACATAGTAACAGATTAACTAATATATGTTTATTATTGCTACAAAATCGAAGCCAAAACAATGAGTATCAACAACACTTTGATTGCGAAATAGACGGCGAATATGCTCAAATTCCCCCGCAGCCTTGTATTCAGAAACTTTGTTGTCGTTTTGTCATAATCAGTTCCATTGCGATTCTCAATTTGCAGGGCATTAAAACATGCCAAATGAGAAAATATGACAACCAGTACAATTATCAAGTAACACTCTTATCTTTCTATTGTGGCATTCTGTTGCACTTTTATAATCCATGTCTTTATATTCGGTTAGTTGTGGGCAGCCCACACAAACTTATGGCTACAGCTGCCCTTCAAAGTTCATTCCACTCTGGAATTGTTCCTGGGAAGTATAAATTTTTGTAAATGGCTGTTGTGGTTTCAAGAGCAATTTATTTCCAAGCTTTTATCTCCCCTATCATAGTCGCCTAGACTTGCTCATACTCGACTTGTAGGTTGAGTGCCCATTGCGTGACTTGCTGCACTGTCCTGTTCCCCTCTTAGACCTGGCAGGGCCTGGGTGCGGTGCTGAGCTTGACTGCAGGGGTGGGAGGCATTTTACACTGATGTTCTGGAACGATGTAACGCTCACTAACAAAGTTGCCTGGAGAATGCGGGGGGGAGGTTTTTGATCACCATGAAGTGTCCTGTGGGCAGCGTGTTACCAGGTGCCTCCCTGAGTCATGAATTGCGCTAGGAATTCTCATCTGGGATTAGTCGTGACCCTGGTTCACTGAGGGGATAGGCCGACTGGCACCAGTTGTCCTTCAGGAATTGGTCCCGCTTGTGGCTAACTGGTTGTCGGTGAGATTAGTCCAGTTGACAATTTCTGAACCTAGAAATGTGTTTTCCTATGAAGTTTTTTTGCATATTCATATTCCAAGAGGGCTTTTAGAACAAACTTAGCTTGGTTGCCCAAAATGCAACTTTGAGCAATTTTCATAATTTGCATAAATTCAAACACCCAAAAATGTAACTTTTAAATTATTTGTCGTACAATAAAGTGTAATACCACATTTTTAGGGTTTTAGGATATGTAGAATTCATATATGAGGTTATTTTTTAAGTTTGATGATAATATCATATTTTAAAATTCAAAATGGTTGCCACACGACACCTTAAAATTGGAACTTTGCAAGCATTTTCAATAGTTTGCCATCTAATTCGATTTGTAAGTTTTTGGGGTAACATATACTCTATTTTGGAGATCAATTGTTTAATATCTATGTAGATTAAAGATGTGTTTATTAAATTAAAAATCTGAAACACTCTTGGGTATATCTGAACTTTAATTCCCTTAAACATAACAAGATTTAAACATGGTAGTACAGTGATCATCGGTGTAACAATGAGAACATACCACATATATATATAACTAACAAATCATAGGGAAAAATACAAATTTGTTTTTATTAGGACTTTTCAGACCATTCTTTGCATTCAATATCACTCCCACTCATCATTCAACAATTCATTAACTGAGCCATCATCTGCAACATCATCATAGTCTTCACATTCATCCTCCACCTCAAAGTCCTGGAGATTAGCATCATCTATCTCATCACCATTTGAATCGTCATTGGAAGTCACATTCTTCATGTGTGGATTAAAGCATTCAAGTCCTCCAGAACAGTTGCAATAGGATGTGCATGAAAGATGCTCTTTATGACAGTACTGCACTTTTTACCTCGTGCCTTACATTGGCAACAAATAACATCAATAAGCTCAGGCGGAGCAGGGTTACCCTTCACAATTACAGGAGTGGGTATGTCATTCACAATTTCCCATCCAAACTGTGTGACATCCGTTGACTCAGCAGGTGGAGCCTGGTTGTTTGCTGCTTTCCACAACATCCCCTGTAGGTGAGCACGAAGTGTGTGTTGCAAAAGGTTGGCAGTTGAAGGCGGTAATGCCATGAGTTTGGGGGTTCTGGTCTTTTTTGTGAACAGCTTGAATCGAGCAGATTCCATTGATGTCCCTGGTGGTTGATCATATAGTGAAATGAAGAATGGAGTTGTTGCCTCCATGAGTTGCTCATGTGTGGTACCCACCTCACCTACTGTTTCAGACAAACCTGGATAATTCCCAGAAAGCAAGGTGTTCAGAGCACTGATTTTGCCTTTGCCATACAGGTAGGACGTGCTGTCACATCCACTCAGTGCATGCATGCGGAGGAGCTGCAGGCATTTTGGTCCTAGCTCCATACAAGTGGCATTAATGTCGAGTATTGTTCCATTCCACCTCTCCATCTGCACCTTGCACCTTAGCTGTGCTCGAAATACCCAATGCACAAGCAGAACAAATACGTCTGTGCCATCACTAAGAACACAAATCACATCTTCGCCACAGTTTCTAGCTTCAAGAAAATAACATATCATCGTTATATTTGCTTCATGTCCATATATTCCATCATCTGCAGTGTCAATCGTGATATTCTCTCCTAGACTTAATGTACTCAGTACACTGGCCAATCTCCGCTTGTTTTACTTTCTTTTCATTATTACATCTCTTTAAGGCAGGGTACTGGTAATTGACAGCTCATAGTCTGCAATAGCTTCTCCAGCCCGTCTCATTCGTTCATGGTCTTTTGCTGACACATCCCTGTACTTGTCAAATACAACAACCTTCTTACTATCACAGGGATAGCGACTTAATTGGGTCTGAATGGATGCTATCAGATCTGATGGACTTCCACCATGTGGCCAAACAATGTGATAGAACAGCTGTGAAACATCCATAATGATGGTATCAGCGGGTTTGGGCGACAATTCAACAATACTAAGACGTTTTACCAGAACTGATTTGTTCCCTTTGCGCAGGCAACTTTGCTCATCAATAAAAGCTGATGGCACTGCGCAAAGTTCATAGGCAAAGAGGGGCTCAAGCTCTAGTTGTCGCCATTGTCCAATCATTAACAGCCGTAAAAAATATTTTCAACGTCTATTACTGGCTTACTCTTGTTGCTTGCAACTTGCCCCATGTTTTGATTGGACTACTGATCGCATTGAAAATACCAGCTGGGAGACTGGCTATGTAATTGCTTTCCATCTTCTCTCCAATCATACTTGAATTTGCCACATTGACATCAGCTGGTGCAATTTGTGCAGTTACTGGATTGTATAAGTCTGGGCGATTATCTTCTAGAGGATGTGGATACTTGTCTATCTCAGCCTCAATGAGACTTCTATCCTGAGCATCCAGGAGACATCGGTGTTTCATTTCTTCTTTGTGCTGCTTCTGGGAGTGTTGCTCTGGTGTATAATCACAGTAGATGTGATCTACACGATCTGCTACGTACACCATGATGGGAAATGAGTCAATCCACTCACTTCCCAGATCAGCAAAAAGTGTCATGCCCTTGAGGGCCCCTTTGCCAATCTTGATAGCTGTCTGCTCTCCGAATTGTTCAGCAGAGACAGCGTTCCAGTAGCCGTCATGATGTCTGCAGGCAAGATCCACCTTGCCCTCATCACTGAGTGCATCCACTTCAAGTAGATACTGGGTGAGAGAGCGAGCATATTGGACATGGCCAGCTAAAAAGAAATACTTCATCATGCGCTTGATTGTCAGCTGCTTCAAAAGGATATCACCCTCTCTCTTCGCACGCTCAAACTGGTAAACAAGTAATCTTGGAACAATAAAATTGTCCACCCACTGCTGACCAGCTGGATGCAAGCGTGCTGTGTCCAGATACTGATTTATTTGGTCAAATGTTTTAGCTTCAGTTGACAAAAATCGCTTCAGAAGCGCTACTGAAACACTTCTGAAGGCCCGCATAACCCAGGATTTCCCAAAGTTCTATTTTCAAGGTGGCTTTTGGCAGCCATTTTGAATTTTACGTGATGATGTTATCATCAAAGTTAAAAAATATCCTCAGAAATGGATTCTACACGCCTCAAAACCTTAAAAATGTAGTATTACACTTTATTGTAGGACAAATAGTTTAAATGTTACATTTTCGGATGGTGTCGGGCGGCCATTTTGAATTTATTCATAATATGAAAATTGCTCAAAGTTGCATTTTGGGCAACCAAGCTAAATTTGTTCTAAAAGCCCTCTGGAATACGAATCTGCAAAAAAACTTCATAGGAAAGAACATTTCTAGGTTGTATATATAACATATAGGAGTGTCTACACAAATCTGTTTTATTCTCACACTTACATAACAATTGGAAAAGACCATTTAGTCATGTTATGTCACATTTAAGATGGTCAACAAATGATACATCCTGTTCATTTAAGACAAGACAATAGCCTATTTAGCCTAGGACTACAAACTAAAAGACAATACAACAGGCTATTGACCAGGGGGTTAAGGGGAGTCTAACCAAACAATAGGCTATTGACCAATCAGTTAAGGGGAGTTTAAGCTAGCATCCTCTTCTCTGATCATGCTGATAGCAACCAGTTGCAACATCTGAAGAGGGTGGTTTATTAGGTGAAAGTTAATCAGAAAAATCTTTTAAAATCTTTCACCTCTTACCATGTTTATCACAGGGAGACAGTAGTTTGACTTCTTACTAAGGTCTATGGGTCCACAAAACACCTGCAAGCTAACTAATTTTTTATAGTAAAGGGTACATTTGTGGTGGACATTTCCTGTGTTTAAATTAAATGTACTACTTGTATAAGTTAAGATAATGGAATATTTCTATAAGGCATCTTCTGTTTGCAAAAGAATACCATAAACAATGTGATGTTGGATTTGAAGGAAGAGAAATAGTTGTTGATTCTATTTATTGACTGTCTAGTTACATCAATTCCAGTAT
>JAGTTF010000400.1:40776-57561 GCA_019095985.1 Streblospio benedicti
TTGAGCACTGAAGAAAGTAAATCAATATATAGTTTGATACATTTGTTTTATTTCATTTTAACAAGTACTAGCACTATAAAGAAATAGAAGAACAATAATATTAGACCAAGCGCTATTCACCAAATAAGGATACTTTTTAAGTTAAATCATTAAAATAATTCTTTGTAATTTGCTACCTGTGATTGTCCGTGATCGGAGAAAAATAAACGTATTCTTATTCTTATTCTGTAATCAAAGTAACGAGTTATCCCTTTTTTTAAGATGTCCATATTATTACAGCCAATGTCTTGACCACACTGTAATGAGAGAATTTGCTCCTAACTGTTATATAAACAATAAAGCACATATGAAAGATGGATTCCATGCCACGATAATTTGTTCAATATATAATGAAATTTTTATTCTTACACATAACTTCCCTTGCCAAGGGGACTAATCATATACCCATTCTAACATGTTTGCCGGCTTAAAAATCTTGTGTTTTAGAGGTCCCAAAGTATCATGCAGCCTGTTGGACCCAGCTTCC
Organism: Streblospio benedicti; assembly: GCA_019095985.1. Lineage (NCBI taxonomy): Eukaryota > Metazoa > Annelida > Polychaeta > Spionida > Spionidae > Streblospio > Streblospio benedicti. Next base: position 41,303 of record JAGTTF010000400.1, read on the forward strand.
CTGCAACATCACCAGTACCAGCACTCTCCATTCAGAGCCCTGTTTGTGTCGTCAGAGAGCAGGCGCGCACCAATCTTGAGAAATCTCTGTGTACCAAATTGCAGTACCAGTATCACCTGCTCGACTATCTTCCGCCAACATCACCAGTACTGATTTAACTACCTGCTGGACCATCTTCCCCCAATATTGTAGTACTTATACTTTGGGGAAGGGCGTCAGGAAATTTGGGGTTATGGTGACTAGTTTCAGAGTAAGTGAGGATATCCGGGTGTTGATATTAATGGGGTGAGGTAGAACATATCCACTGACAGTATGGGGCTGTCTTATTTGTGTACGCCGACCTCGTATTTGAATTTGTGTGAACTGTGTGCTATATTTGCGTCTATGCATTTGTATGTATGCAGTGATGAGAAGTAGGCAGAAATTAGTTCCACTGATAGTGTGCATACTACTCGTCCTTCATACGAGTAGCAAATATTATGGTCAAAATCGCAATTTTATTATGATAGCATCGTAGCATTGTAAAGGCAGTGTGAATGATCAACCCGTAGAGCCGACGATGTTATGATAGTTGTCACTTCTAAAGCAAATATTTCCCGGCGCCGTATCTAAGTTAGCATTAACTTAATAATGCTGTGTAATACTGTTTGTGAGCAATATTGATTTACCGGGCAGACACAGCAAAGCCGTGCAACACTGTTGAACTTGAACCCAGCAGCACAGCACTTCACACCGAAATTGCTGGAGTGAATATCTCAGTCTTCATAAACATTGATACACCTTGTTAATAGATCACTAAAAATGAGAATCGCATATGATTTATTTTAGTATAAAACTATTCATGGGTCCGGCCCAAGAAACCTCCAGTTTACCTTCCTCTTGCATGCACACGCACCCCTTTCACCCTCAGGCGTAGAGGTTGGAGCCTCAAAAATGAAAGGCGCCACTAAAAAGCACTAAAAGATTGGGAGTGGCTGATTTGCCCACAATGCCCCTGCACCTTTATGGTCAATGTAAATGTGCACCTTATGGTAGTACTTCTGTGACTAGCAGTTTGACTTATGCTTTGGAGAGATGGTCGGGAGGCAGGCATGCTGTATGCTGGCACACAAATATTAGATATGAAATTTATGTGAATAAATCACTATAATCATATCAAAGTTTATCATATTAGGGTTAATCAAATGACTGCGTTGAATGAATGGGGGCGAAAACACTTCAAATGGAAGAAGACCTTTAAATAGTTAATGCTATATTGATGTTGTATTCAGAATGTGTCCTCATGTTCGACGAGCAGACGTCACATGGTAGGCAAACACACTGCTGTGTGGGCGAGTCAATGCAGCACTGTATGCACCAACTAACCAATCAGCAGTGAGAAGGAAAATATAGACTCGCTAATAAGATAATACAATGCCCCCAGCACAGCTGTTGGCTTGCAACCACTGACTGAAAGGCGAATCACCAATGCGCATGCCCCCACATATCATCACAGGTGACGACTCAAATTTTTTGCACGCATTTTTACATAAGACGCGTCTCCAATTAATGCCAAATGGACCAAATCTCAGCCTGTCTGCATATGCGTATATATTGACCGTATTGAGCACTCTTCATCATTTGCGACTGCAGCTTCAACCATGAGATCCGTCTGTCTGGTCGCGCTCAGTTTGGTGGTGTTGGCCTCTTTTGCTGGTGAGTTTAACTTTAATTTAAACTTTCCATGATCACCGTAATAATACACGCTTGCATTTTGAGGAATAGTTGGGCGTGGATTTTGAAATGTTGATATAGGTATTTGCAGCAGCAATTAGCTTAATTATATAATGCTTTGATATCTATTATGCACATGTAAATACTGGCCAAGCCACATTCAAATAACCTTACACAATGATGATTTGTTTAAATATTTATTTTACATGCTTTTATGCTGTGGTGTATATTTTATTGAAATATAGATTTTTAATTGACGGGCAAGGATTACATTAAAAGTAATTTTACTTACTTCTAAAATTGTTTTGAGTATAGGCCTATTTTTGGTATTCAAACACCATTGACATGAGACATTATTTCAGACGTGGACGGGGTCGAAAAAACTTGTGGTGGTGGTTATTTGGGGGGGAGGGGCGGGGCGGCGGTGTAAAAAGTTTGAATTAAAGAATTGTTAGGAGCGTCAAATGTTCTGATTTGTAGACTTTTCATGGTGGTGTGTGTGCAGTGGGAGTGGGGTGTGGGGGTGGGAGGTCAAATATTCCGAACGATCCTTATGGCATCTTCTAGAAGCCAGCAAATAGGTGGGGACATTGGACGTGGATGCCTGTGAAAAACAATCGAAATATTCAATCAAAAATTAAAAAAAATATACTTCCAAATGTGTGGGTTGGCTTTCACATCGGACATGACTAGATTTTAAAGGAAGTCTAAAATAGAATTACAGTGACTATAACGAATTGAGTTGTAGAATACATTTTGAAAAGAAAATACCTGCACCTATGTAAATAACAAACACAAAACCCTCGCCCTTTTCAAATGCCTCTTTAAGAAAAATTCTTAATATAACTTTAAAACGCAAGAGCCTCAATGTTACACTTCAAAAAAACAGGATTAAACAATTAAATTTCTTAATTCTAGTGGATGCAAATTGACGTTTTCGTGAGAGTGTAGCCGCTATGCATTGTTCTTTCAGCCACTGAGGCTTCAGCAAAACCTGCAAAGGAGGGCAAAGTGGCCAAGGGTCTGGCAGAGACACAGAGAGGTGGTGATGGTTGAACTTTTGTTTTCACCTGTAAACTTGACCATGTTTCTATGCGTGTAATAACCTCAACATAGTTGACCTTGATATATATTTCCATACAAGATTTTCAACCATTTATATCTGTATTCTACAGTGAATAGTAAAGCCAATCTTTTTGTTATGATATATATTGTATTGGCGTAGATGGCACCTCATCTGAAGCATCAAAATCAAACCCTGGGTCCTCCGAATCCTCATCCGAGCCTTCCGAATCCTCATCCGAGTCTTCTGAATCCTCATCCGAGCCTTCCGAATCCTCATCCGGGTCTTCTGAATCCTCATCCGGGTCTTCTGAATCCTCATCCGGGTCTTCTGAATCGTCAGCCGAGTCTTCTGAAACCTCATCAGAGTCTTTAGAATCTTCTGAGTCCTCTTCCAAGTCTTCTGAGACCACCGGAGCTGAGGCAGCTACAGAAATGACCGCAGAGCCATTACCTGGTAGTCACCGTCTTTCCCACTTAAATCTTTACATTTGTGTTCATTTCACTACAATGATGGACATGATAGAAAACCACCTTGTAAACAAAACAGATTAAATACTGTATGATGAAGAAAATTCATCACATGCTACAATCCCCATGCTATTATAACGAATCCTGGGATTTATAAGAATCTGGAACATTATTTCCCCTGTCGTCCATGCAAGGAACTGTATCACTTCCAAGTGACTTTCATTGTAGAGCCCAACCCCTGCACGTCGCCGAGTCCGTGTCTGAATGGAGGTACTTGTACCAGTGTCTCTGACGCCTTCCAATGCACATGTCCAGGCGGCTACACCGGTCAGAGGTGTGAGACGCCGGCCCAATAGACAGTGTAAGTCTAAATAGAATACTAAATTATGAATAGAGAATAAAATCATCCTTCTGGAGATACCCGATATCTTTTAATCACACTGTTGTAGCTATCCACGTGGACTTAACTTACAGAGCTAGCTTGAACGAGACTTTATATTCAAAGTAATAATTTTCTTTTGCTTGATAATGCTATGATATAATGTTGTTAAATCAATGAGTTGAGCAGCAGCAGTTCTTCCCGTGATAATTTTGAATGCTGAGCTACGGAAACTGCTATTTCTAGCAAAACTTAACATTTTTGTTGCTAATTAACGTATGGAATTTGAGTTTGGATAATTTGTTGATCCAGCTTTTTAGAAAAAGGGGGGGGCGCACTGAAGGAATTTTAAAGGTTTCGCACGCGTGATCAATGCCAGCCATACAAAAACCCTACAAAAATGAAGTATTTAGGTGGATCTGCCTATGGCTTCATGTGTTATCCACGTATTTCTAACCAAACAAAACTGGTTGACCAAGGCTATTAGTTTGTGTCATGTCACCATGTGTACACGTGTTGCTGCTTTTTGTTTTAATACACCTGAAGAAACTTTAAAAAGAAAGAATATTTTCAATGCTATTGTGTACAAGAATTAAGACTAGTTCATGATTCTTAGATTCAACAATAAGTTTGATTTTAACTTTCAGCTCACCGCTGCTCTCATAAATGCTCTGCTGAACAAGTCGCAGGATTTGGCTTAATCAAAAGTATGAAATATTGTAATGGAAGCTTAATAAAATTCCAAGAAATGAAAACGAGTTGGAACATTTCTTTTCACACAATGTAGCTTCATTGTTTAAATTATATGAAAAACTATATATTTTTCCCCAAGCTTGCTTATGAATTTAATTCTACTCTCACTGTTCTGCCAGGCCAGCTCCTGCCACTGACTATTGACATAGCTGAAGAGTCTGAGACATCTTCCATTTTACTATATCACGTGGCCCTGACGGGGTTTGAACTCACGACCCCAAGGTTGATTAAATTATTCCCACGCCTATCCCTGAAAAATAATCTTAAACTAAAGTGGTTTAAATCCTGTGGATCGCCTGGGCCATGGGGTTCATTTGGGCTCCAGACTCCTGTTTTCAAGCTTCATTCACTGGTGTTTTTGGACTCACACTCTCCCACCTAATTAATGAACTTACATATACTTATAATTTATAGCACGGGGCGGGGGTCATTCAGATGCATAACAGAAACTTATAAAAAGAAACAAGTCCCCCCCCAAAGTATGGTATAAATGAAAATTGAGCGACACCCGCTACGGCTTAAAAAAATTGATGGACCCACCCCAATAGAAGTAATTTGATTCTACTTGTGAACCGAATAATACACCCAGAATATATAAGGATGACAGTGTAGCTACATGTACATGGCGATTTCCATTTTTACTCAGGGTGAGGACTCTTGCATGTAAACACGTCTGTGACACAGCACACACTATGTTAAAGCAATGCACCTCGACCACCCCAGTTCTGTGGCAATATACATATATATGCCACAGCAAAAATACATAAAAGTAACCGGTGTCTGCCCAATCAGAACTCTCATTTGCATATTTTGAAAAATCTTGCACACATCCATGACCAAAAAAGAGGGGCACCACTAGAATGTAATACACCAAACAGGCCTCTGGGATTCCTTTGTTTACAGGATTGTTCAAAGATGGCATATTGAAAATAGCAGCTTGTTGTTTGTATTTTCATCAATCGAATACTTCATGGGTGTTAATTTGCGATTTATCCATATCCTTAAACAATAAAAAGTCTTGTAGTAATACTACAGTTATTATGCTATGTATGATACTGAGGTATCCATAGATCAAAAATTAACTTAAATATTTCTAGATACACACACAGTATTTACTTTTGAAAATCATAGTAGGTCACTATGATTGTATGACATCATCGGGTTTTTCCCCATGTCATTTGGGATCACTTCATTACATATATTATGTTAATGACGGCCTTTAGGGATATTGGGCTGGGGCTAAAAGAACTAAGTCCCCAGTTTTGAACTGAATCGGCTTCCATTTTGAAAACTGTGTGAGTCGAGTCAACACCAAGCAGTGACGAGGCGGCTTGTTTCCACATGTAGTGCATTGGCCAGTGCACATTTTGGTACCATCAGAGGGCGGAAAAGATTTCACATACCATTGGGAAGCTTTAGAATCTCAGCTTTCCAATGGTGTGTGATAGCAATGCGAAACTTACAGCTTAACATGAGTACATTCCACTCAAACATGACCACTATCCAGTGTGCCTCAGTGTTGCTTCAAATGTAGACTGACATTGCAAATGTCATCAATAAAGTTGTTGCTCAATAATGTGCTTATCATAAAGTGTTATCCATGTTGCCATATATCATTCTGAAGCTAAGGTAGTGCCCTTTATTATAATATAACTTATTTCATTATACTTTTATTTTAGACATGACTTTTGTAGTTAATAAAGTGAAGAGTATTATTTGGGTGTTACTGTCAAAAAAGCACTGACATTACCCTTCAATTTTGTTGATATCATTTGCTTTGAAGGTTATAAATTGAATATTTTGATCCATGTTTTTCATATTTTCCCCAATGGGGGGTCCCCAAAAACTACAGAATAAAGAATAATTTTCCAGACTAATAAATGGGGAATATCCAGTCAATGTCTGTACCAGCCTACAAAATAAGACCCAGTCATCCTCATTTAATTTTGCTCAGCCTACAGACTAGGTAATTCTTCAAACCAGACTAATTAATAAAATTCATGAGACTACAGACTAATTAATAAAAAACACCATGCTACTGAACTAAAAAATAACCCTTGGTCCCCCTCAATGTCTGCATCCTCATTTATTTTGCGCTTGTCATTCAAACCACAAGTGATTGAAAATATATATTCTAACTCTGGAACTGTGTGCAGCATAAAAGAGATTCCGGTAAACAGACGATACAATGATTTCTATCGCTGATCTCCCATAATATTTTGGCATGAAGTAGGTTTAAAGTAACGTGCACGAACTATAGTCCGTGACCAGTGTGCACTAACTAACTATTAATGTAGTCGTAGAACACAACAATCAACTCCTTCATTAAGTTTCTCCATTATTCATTGACCTCTATCGACTTTGACCTTTTCAAGCTTGTGTTTTACCCTGCACATTTAAAGAGACATGCACAGGGGAATTTCTTGTCATTTCAACTTTTTATGCCACTAAATAGTACTTGTGCAATGTACCATTTCTTCATAATCAATTAATTATCTAATTTGCTCTCATGAAATGTACCCAACAATCAATGTTGGTTAACAGAACTAAATACTGACACCTTAACAGCCTTAATAAATATTTCTGGGCAGCTAATTTTGGCTGTTGGTGCACGGGTGATAGAGGCTGCAAGCTCATGCAGTGTTCTTTTTTTGCAGGGGAGATATGAAAGCGACAATCAATATGGCAGTGCACATTTTCTTGGATGTTGACATTTTATCAAAACGCATACTAATAATTGTAGAATCATAAGTTATTAGGACCAACATGTCGAATGTATCAAAAAAAAAATTATTAATTCAATCTATTTAAGGAGGTATTTGCTGTGCATGTCCCTTTAATTATGTAACGGTCGCATATTCGTAATCCCTCAAACATTAAGAGCAAGGCCTTCACATAGGCTAAAAGTGACGTGGTGGCACGGTCAATTTTGGGCCAATTTTACTGCTAAAAGTGACATATGAAAGTCTCTATCTATGGACACGAGGCACGCCCGCATTTCTTCCACAGTAATATCTTGTTAAAAGTCTTACAAAGAGAAACAGAGATGGCACTTATTTTTGCACCCCATGTATGGCCCATGTAGGCCCTTGTGACTGGAGTGATAAGTTCACTTATATAATAATCGTTGAATGGCAGACAGTAGCTTATATAGTGCCATTCGTGAGTCATTCGGAACGACCAACAATCTTGTATTTATATATTTTCTGTGTGGATATTCAGATAACTAGAATCTACACGTTAGAAACAAGTGCCACAATCCAGTAATCTGGATTTATTGCCAAAGCAACCAGTGGCATTTGATAGTGACGGAACACAGGAACTACTTTATATCCTGTCTATTTTACCATGGATGCATTTGTGGTCTGTTTCATAGTTCTCTTTCTCATATCAAATGCGGCGGCCACCACTCTGGATTACTCCAAGAAAGGCTACACTGAAATACCACATGATGAGACTGTGGCACCTACAGTAACTGAGTTCATCTTGAAGAACAACAAACTAACCGCCATCAACCATGCAGAATTTTCCTTGTATGTGCTTCTTGAGGAGCTTGACCTCTCCAACAATGACATTTCATACATCAATGAGGCAGCATTCAGCGGTACAAAGATATCAACTTTAAACTTAAAGAAAAATCAATTGCAAGTTTTACCCAGATTTGCTGGAATAGAAGGAATATTAAGCAATTTGAACGTGGGTCACAACAACATAGACGACATATCCACGGTAGAATATCTTACAGCTTTAACACATTTCTATGCATACGGGAACACGTTTACAAGTATTGCTAACATTTTCCAAAACAACCTGATAGCTTTGCAAATCGGTGGAAATGCAGCACTAAAGACAGCGGATGTTATGTCACTAGAGACATTGACGATTATCAAGCAAAATCCAACTCTCAGAAGTCTACATTTAAGTGGCATGAACCTGACCAATTTTCCAGACCTTTCTGAGCTGAACAACACTCTGACACATTTAACTCTTAGTTCGATGGTGAATATCCCAGCCGAAAACCTGAATGTCCTAGGAAAGTTAATATGGCTCAATCTGGGTGGAAACTCACTTACAGTGCTGCCATCATTTTTCGGTGTTGCTTCATCACTACAATATCTGTATCTGGGTAAGAAGTCTCATTAAAAAAAATTATAAACAAGTCTAGTAATTTTTCAAATTGTAACATTCATCATGTAGTAGAATATTCATGTTGTGGTCAAATTGACAACTTGTTTTTGTGTTTGTTTTGTGTTTGTTTTGTATGTCTATAATTAAACTAAATGTAATGAGCATCTGCTTTATTTGAAGACTTCTTATGATTCCATGCTACACATAAAAATCCAAGTATATATTTGTAGGATGGAACAAACTGAATGGCACTACACTTGAACCACTATCAGAGCTTGTGAAATTGAGGCACTTGGGATTACAGAACAACCCGATGACTCATTGGCCAAACTTCACCTTAATTGCAAGTCAGACTCTCTATGAAAGGACATTAGACCTGGACCATATTACTACTCTACCTACGCCTTACACTGCCACATACTGCCACTTCCACACAGTCTTTATGAGGAAGTGTGGACTTACAGAATATCCTGATCTAGAAGCCTGCGGTGGAAATGCAAACACAAAGCTGACAACTCTTAGGCTAGAAGAGAACCGTCTCACTTCTAATGCCAGCATTGACCGCATATCGCATGTCCCTCTGCAAAATCTCTACCTGGGCAGCAATGCGTTCACCCAACTACCGAGCATACAAAACGAGTTGTTTCCCAGCCTTGTAAATTTAAACATGAATGGTAATGACTTGTCAGCAGAAACATTGAAAATGGCTGATCCTTCATCAATATCCCTGGAAAATACCCACATAACCAATTTTCCTTATGAAATCCTGGCCGCAAGTCCCAAATTGATGTTGTCAGACAATGAGATGTCGAAGCTCGACCCGTGGAAGATGAACATGGCTCTCTGTCAGAACTCTGGGCTGGTTAGGTTGGATCTGAGCAGGAACAGTTTTGCCAATATCTCCACCATCCCAAACCTAAAGGCAGCTTTGTGTCATTATGGTCGCAATACACAGCTCATTCTCAAGGGGGTGAGTCCATTCAGTCTACAAGCATTTGTTTGTAATATATACATAATCAAAACACAGAATACTAAATACTTTTCATGCTCTCAGTAAAGTGATTGTGAAACATGGAATGAGTTTCTGTCTAGTGTGCAAGTGATTACCTCAGCATTGTATCTCCAGATTCCCATGACTTGTGAGTGTAAGATGCTGTGGATGCGGGAGACCATGCTGTGTGGGGACACCATCACTGCTAATGCCTTGCCCTGTAATGAGACATCTCAGCCATGTACTGGTAGGTGGATTATTTGAACAAACGTTGAAGTTCCATTAAGTAAGTTTGAAAAGAACCCAGATGTGAGAATATTATAACCCCATGTCAGCAAATATAGTATCCAATAACAGTAATACCTATATTTACAACACTTCAAACAAATATAAACAACTATTTGCAAAGTTGTCTGGTAATCTCAAATATTAGTTGTATATCATTTGTCTTTATTTTTAATCTACAATACAACAAAATATTAATATATTATTAGAAATAAATTTCTTTATGACAGTGTATCAAACATAATCTTCCCTGTTCACAGATCATGCCAAAATTAAAAGCATCACCAATGGTTCGGGTGTAAGCAGAATGACACAAGACTGTGAATCCAAAGTTAGGCTCAGTTTCATCACAGACTATGACATCACTTCCTGTTATGACATCACCAAAGATGCAGAAACCATAGAGCTAGATCTGTCAGAACAAATAGCACTGGCTGGTACACACACAGGTATCAGTGAGGTAATGCATTATTTCAGAAAATAAGTTGTTGGGGGAAAATTTGGCACTGCATTTGTGTTCATGCTCATTTGTAGAATTTCAGGCCTTGTGTTAATGATAGACTCTTCATGGTATATCTTTAACTATATGTTTGTTGTAACCAGAAATCATCTTCGTAAGACAATGAACACAACGGAGAAAGAACGTTAGAAAAGATTTCATATAGAATCTACACTTACATTCTTGTGCATCTTAGTTTTGAATATTGTGAGTAAAATAGAACAATACTTAAATCTGTTTCTTTATCATATTAAACGTATCAATAGGAGTTTTCAGGAACATATTCCACTAGAACTAGCAGGTATCACATTGGGACCTCGTATACACTGTGTTTTACCCCACACAGGTGACAGTGACGACCTACGACATGGACTGCCGCTTCGAGTTCCACGTTCTCGTGTACCAGCCGCCGAACCCGAACCGCTGTGGTTCCAGAGCGCGCTGCACCCTGAAGAGCCGCGAGGAGCCCCACCGGTGCACGTTTCGCTGCGACTGTCCGGCTAGCGACTGTGGAGACGAGAGCGTTGTGTTTGTGAGAGTGGCGCATCCACTGACAGGCTACCTGTGTGAAATCACAACACGGGTGGTGTAAAATGGAAGCTTTGAGCATCCAAGAGGAACCTATTTTTGTAGTGAAAAAGCATCCAACTGAGTTGACAATACAACGGGAATGTTGACTGCAAATATAGATTTGATTACATTATTTAGAGCTTAGATTATTACTCATGATGATGGTACTGTGACAAAAACGTTTAAGCCCTTCAACATCCAGTGCGCTGCTCGTAGCAGAATGAACACTTTTATATATTATAGTCAATTTTTTCTATTCATTGTAATGTAAGTTTTCAATGTAGTCGTTATTACTCGCACATTTGCTGTGATTGTTCATATTAGTTAGTGTCATGCTACTGTGTTGTTCTACTGGTGTTTTATCATACAATATTCAAGCTTCACAATACAAGCACAATCAATTAAAAAGGGCACGCTTACATGAGCGAAACAGACATTAGCTCATGAATAAGCAATTAGTGCTATTTGAGTGTATATAGAAGTGCGGAGAGATCAGCCAGTATATACCTCATGCATGATTCACAGTTTGACTGATTTAATGTACAGAAGAACGTCCCAATTATGACCACCGAGCGTCTGCCCTCGAGTATCGAAAGCTTTTTGTCGGTTTATCAAAATCAGACCATTTTATGAAACTTAGTATTGGGTGGGGACGATATTTTTGTTTTGATTGATTTTGTAGAGGTATAATTATACTCCTTTATTACCCTTTTCAATGGTATATAATATACACAATGTGCAGTGTGCCCATACTCGTTCTCATGTACCAATGTCATTTTATTTATGAAATGAAGTTACATAACAAACATTGGCAGCTACATGATAACCAATGTACATTATTGTCATGTCTGTCTATTTCTCAAGCAATATATAGCTTTTGTAGTAAAACTTGCAGTGTGCATTTTTTGTGGAAACTATTTCATTTATTTATACCTATTATAAGCGATTTTGACTTTTTTATTTCTCATATTGGTCTTGTACAGAATCATGAGTGGGGGTCGGATCAATTACAATGCAACCCGAGGTTTGAAATATGAGTCCAACAATGATGAAATCAATTCTTGATGTAGGGAAGGCTCAGTACATATCAGGTACATGCTAACATGTACTTTAGACATTGCCACATGTTCACTATTTAATCTGATGGCCTCTGTCGTATTGGAAAAAAGGACTAGCACTGTTAGTGTTTCCTTACGTCTGTAAAAAGGATTTTTTTGCATAAATCTTTGTTAAAACTACTTGAAGTGTTGTTTATATTCGAATTATTAATTCACTTACAATTATCATTGAATGGCGGGGAGTAGCATACAAGTGCCGTTCGTGAGTCATTTGGGAATGTACAGATAATCTTGTATTTATATGCTTTCTTTGTGGATATCCAGATAACTACTATCTACACATTAGAAACAAGTGAACGATCCAGTAATCTGTATTCTATGGCAAAGGAACCAGTGGCATTTGGTAGTGACGGAACACAGTGGACTATACACATATATTAATTTATATGCTGCCTATTTTACTATGGATGCATTTGTGGTCTGTTTCATGGTTCTCTTTCTCATATCAAATGCGTCCACCACTACTCTGGATTTCTCCAACAAAGGCTACACTGAAATACCGCATGATGAGACTGAAGCACCTTCAGTAACTAAGTTCATCTTGAAGAAAAACAAACTAACCGCCATCAACCATGCAGAATTTTCCTTGTATGTGCTTCTTGAGGAGCTTGACCTTTCCAACAATGACATTTCATACATCAGTGACGCAGCATTCAGTGGTACAAAGATATCAACTTTAAACTTAGAGAAAAATCAATTACAAGTTTTACCCAGATTTACTGGAATAGAAGAGATATTAAGGAACTTGAGGGTGGATCACAACAACATAGACGACATATCAACGATGCAACATCTTACAGCCCTAACACATTTCTATGCATACGGCAACAAGTTTACAAGTATTGCTAACATTTCTGAAAACAACCTGCTAACTTTACAAATCGGTGGAAATTCAGTACTAATGACTGTGGATGTTATGTTACTAGAGACATTGAAGATTATCAAGCAAATTCCAATTCTCAGAAGTCTACATTTAAGTTCAATGAACCTGACCATTTTTCCAGACCTTTCTGAGCTGAACAACACGCTGAGATACTTAACTCTTAGTTCAAACTCGATGGTGACTATCCCATCTGAAAACCTGAATGTCCTAGGAAAGTTGATGTGGCTCAATTTACGTGGAAACAAACTAAAAGTGCTGCCATCTTTTTGGGGTGTTGCTTCATCACTACAATATCTGTATATGGGTAAGAAGTCTCGTTAAAAAGAAATTATAAACAAGTCTAGTAAATTTTCAACTTGAAACATTCATTATGTAGTAGAATATTCATGTTTGTCAAATTGACAACGTGTTTTTGTGTTTGTTTTGTGCTTGTGTTGTTTGTTGAATGAAACTAAATTTAACAAACATCTGCTTTATTTGACCGTAAATTATGGAATAAACTTCCACCGTCCGTTCGACAATCCAAAACTCTTGTATCCTTTAAATCCCAACTAAAGCACCATTTGTTTATGGAGGCCTACAAGCCTACGTGAACATTTAGTGGAATTTACGCTATAAAAATTGTATTGTATTGTATTGTATTTAAAGACTTCCTATGATTCCATGCTACACATAAAAATCTAATCATATATTTGTAGGATGGAAAAAACTGAACGGCACTACACTTGCACCACTATCAGAGCTTGTGAAATTGCGGCACTTGGGATTACGGAACAACCCGATGACTCATTGGCCAAACTTCACCTTAATTGCAAGTCAGACTCTCTATGGAAGAACATTAGACTTGGACCATATTACTACTCTACCTACAACTTACACTGCCACATACTGCCACTTCCACACAGTCTTTATGAGGAAGTGTGGACTTACAGAATATCCTGATCTAGAAGCCTGCAGTGGAAATGCAAACACAAAGCTGGAAACACTTAGGTTAGAAAAGAACCATCTCACTTCCAATGCCAGCATTGACCGCATATCGCACGTCCCTCTGCAAAATCTCTACCTGGGCAGCAATGCGTTCACCCAACTACCGAGCATACAAAACGAGTTGTTTCCCAGCCTTGTAAATTTAAACATGAATGGTAATGACTTGTCAGCAGAAACATTGAAAATGGTTGATCCTTTATCAATATCCCTGGAAAATACCCACATAACCAATTTTCCTTATGAAATCCTGGCCGCAAGTCCCAAATTGATGTTGTCAGACAATGAGATGTCGAAGCTCGACCCGTGGAAGATGAACATGGCTCTCTGTCAGAACTCTGGGCTGGTTAGGTTGGATCTGAGCAGGAACAGTTTTGCCAATATCTCCACCATCCCAAACCTAAAGGCAGCTTTGTGTCATTATGGTCGCAATACACAGCTCATTCTCAAGGGGGTGAGTCCATTCAGTCTACAAGCATTTGTTTGTAATATATACATAATCAAAACACAGAATACTAAATACTTTTCATGCTCTCAGTAAAGTGATTGTGAAACATGGAATGAGTTTCTGTCTAGTGTGTGCAGTGATTACCTCAGCATTGTATCTCCAGATTCCCATGACTTGTGAGTGTAAGATGCTGTGGATGCGGGAGACCATGCTGCTAATGCCTTGCCCTGTAATGAGACATCTCAGCCATGTACTGGTAGGTGGATTATTTGAACAAAAGGTGAAGTTCCATGAAGTAAGATTGAAAAGAAACCAGTTGTGTGATTAAAACCCCATGTCAGCAAATATAGTATCTACCAACAACAATACCTATATTTACAACACTTCAAACAAATATAAACAACTATTTGCAAAGTTGTCTGGTAATCTCAAATATTAGTTGTATATCATTTGTCTTTATTTTTAATCTACAATACAACAAAATATTAATATATTATTAGAAATAAATTTCTTTATGACAGTGTATCAAACATAATCTTCCCTGTTCACAGATCATGCCAAAATTAAAAGCATCACCAATGGTTCGGGTGTAAGCAGAATGACACAAGACTGCGAATCCAAAGTTAGGCTCAGTTTCATCACAGACTATGACATCACTTCCTGTTATGACATCACCAAAGACGCAGAAACCATAGAGCTAGATCTGTCAGAACAAATAGCTCTGGCTGGTACACACACAGGTATCAGTGAGGTAATGCATTATTTCAGAAAATAAGTTGTTGGGGGAAACTTTGGCACTGCATTTGTGTTCATGCTCATTTGTAGAATTTCAGGCCTCGTGTTAATGATAGACTCTTCATGGTATATCTTTAACTATATGTTTGCTGTAACCAGAAATCATCTTCGTAAGACAATGAACACAACGGAGAAAGAACGTTAGAAAAGATTTCATATAGAATCTACACTTTCATTCTTGTGCATCTTAGTTTTGAATATTGTGAGTAAAATAGAACAATGCTTAAATCTGTTTCTTTATCATATTAAACGTATCAATAGGAGTTTTCAGGAACATATTCCACTAGAACTAGCAGGTATCACATTTGGACCTCGTATACACTGTGTTTTTCCCCACACAGGTGACAGTGACGACCTACGACATGGACTGCCGCTTCGAGTTCCACGTTCTTGTGTACCAGCCGCCGAACCCGAACCGCTGTGGTTCCAGAGCGCGCTGCACCCTGAAGAGCCGCGAGGAGCCCCACCGGTGCACGTTTCGCTGCGACTGTCCGGCTAGCGACTGTGGAGATGAGAGCGTTGTGTTTGTGCGAGTGGCGCATCCACTGACGGGCTACCTGTGTGAAATCACAACGCGGGTGGTGTAAAATGGAAAGTATGAGAGGAACCCTTTTTATGGTGAAAAAGCATCCAACTGAGTTGAGAATACAGTGCAAATTTCAACCGAAAAATATATATTTGATTACATTAGTCATAGCTTACATTATTACTCAAGGTAATGGTACTGTAACAAGAAAGTGCTTCCTGTTACACAAATCGATAGGCTTTGTTCTGTTTACTGTAGCCACTGTAGGATTAAGGCGCCAGTACTCTCTGGTACTGGGTTTTTGAAAGGATTATTCAACAGCTCCCTGTTCTCATTTGGTTGGACTGCCTACCAATTCCTCGGAATAGGTATCCATTACTGGTACCTGCGGGGTTAGCCGGTGCCTACCCGCATCAATGTGGACCTGCGTCATGTGGCTCTGTGTGCTGGGGATGCTCTGGGGACTGTCTACACGTG
This sequence comes from Streblospio benedicti, assembly GCA_019095985.1. Taxonomy (NCBI): domain Eukaryota; kingdom Metazoa; phylum Annelida; class Polychaeta; order Spionida; family Spionidae; genus Streblospio; species Streblospio benedicti. The sequence goes on from JAGTTF010000400.1 coordinate 57,385, forward strand.
TTTGCTTTGTTTACAGTACCATTTTTAATTGCTATGTTTTGAAAAAGTAAAATCAGTTTACAATATATATATAGACGTCATTTATGTATGTGAAGTAAAAATATCTGTTGAGTGTGCATTTCTACATTATCACATATCTTTATATTCGTAGAAAAGTTTTTTTAATCATTGAAATTG
>JAGTTF010000401.1:0-14920 GCA_019095985.1 Streblospio benedicti
TGGAAATGGATGTATACGAGAATGCAGAGCAAGAGGTCAGGGGATGCAGGAGAAGGTCGGGGCGTGAGATTGATAAGTTGAGTGCGTAGCGATGTTAGAGGCCTCAGAGGAAGAGCTAAGCAGTGCGCAAAAACAGTGTCAGCAGAGAGACACTCAGGGGTCAGGGCGGGGAGGGAGGAGGGGCTGTCTGGATTGTTCACTGAAAGCAGCGGGATATGTGAGCGCAGGCGGCAAGATTACAATAGAGTGGTGTACAGGGGGCAGACAAAAATGTTGTCAGTTAGTGTACAGAAGGGTGTAGTCAAGGTGCTGGTGGGTTGTGCAGGAGACCCGATCCACGGCGAAGGGCGTTGCAAGGAATGAGAGGTCTGAGAGAGGTGCATGTTGTATGGCAGTGTCGCGGCTAGGTGTGAGCGATAACAGGGGCTAACGGGACACAGTGTAGTGACGGACGGTGGCTGTTGAGGCAAGGGATGGCGAATGTATATCTTGACAAGACAAGTCTTATTTTAATGGAAATGGACGGGATAATATTAGAAAAAGGTTAGTATATAGGGCCGGGTGTGCGTGTACCGAGTGTCTGAATTTAAAGAAAAGCGTGCAGAGGAATGAAAAAGGATTGTTAAAAATTGGCTGTCAAGGAGTGTGACACAATACCATCTGCTGCATGTGAATGGCAGTGGCGGTAACATTATACGGGGGACGACCGTTTTGATGAAAGTAAACAGGGCAAGTGCGGGGGACGGCTGTTTTGATGAAAGTGATCGGAGCAAAAGCAAGAATAGCTTGTGGGATAGAGTGGCAATTTGAAGAAAAGCTTAGTGTAAAAACATGTAAAGCTTTTTTAGTATACCAAGGGACGAGAGTAAAGTGGCTCTGACAAGATACGGGCGGGCAGCGTGGGGCAGGGGGGCCAGACGGGGGCAGGGTCCGGGCACAAATCAAGTACAAACCAAACGGGGAGCACGTAACGGGCGGGCAATGGCAGCCAACAGTCACACACACAGGGCCAGAGAGAGACCAAGCTAAGTACACAATGATGTGCAGGGATATACGGGGAAGATTAAACGAGAGTCTAGACAAGTGTCTACAGAGATACAGGTCAGAGAAGGGATGGGGCTATCTGGATAGCTGTATGAAAATAGGCGAGTGTGCGAAATGTAGGCAGCAAGATTGGATAATGCACATTATCAACAGGGACAGAACTAGTGGAAGGCGACCGTTTTAATAAAAGTGGCCGGGGTAATAGTAGAGAGAAATTAGTTAGCACACAGGGCCGAGTGTGTGTGTACCGGGTGTCTGAACTGAATGAAGGGACACAGGGGAATGGACAAGGACCGCTAGGTTGGCTGTCAGAGAGTGTGATATAACACTAGCTAATGTATGTTAATAGTAGTGGAGGGGAACATTACACGGGGGATGACTGTTTAAATGAAAGAGATCAGGGCAACACGGGCGGGCAAAGTAGGGCCGGGGGGGTCGGGCGGAGGCAGGGCCAGGGCACAATCAAACACAAAATAAGTAAGGGGAACATGCAGGACAGGGGGTGAGAGGCAGGCGGGCACACAAGTGGGAGATATGTTGGCTAGAGAGAAATAAATTTACAGTGTAGCGATTTTGAATGTGCATTTTGGGACAAAAGTAGTGGAATTGATTTAAACAGGGAGGGCAGGCAGGACAGGGGCCGCCCACAGGGGGCACAGACCAAGCACAAACAAGATGGGGCTGCTTGGATTAACAGGCGGGCAATGGGGTCGGTGTGTGAAGACACACAGGGCTCAAGATGATGCACGTTATCGCTAGGGGTGGGACCAGTGGAGGACGGCTGTTTTAATGAATTTGGCCGGGATAAAAGTAGAAAGCAGATTAGTACACAGGGAGACACAGTGTCGTGACAGAGGGTGACTATTGAGGCGAGAGATGGCAGTTTGTGTGTCTTGAAAAAAGACAAGTCTGGGCAGGGAAGTTGCGTCAGGGAGGCTGGATGGGTCTTAGTGGGAGGCTGGATGTGTGTGTTAGTAAGGGAGGGACTGACGGTCATAGGACAGGGGGTGAGAGGCAGGCGGGCGTGTACAGGTGGGAGATATGTTGACTAGCTAGGAAATAAGTGATTTACAGGAGCGATTTTGAATGTGCATTTTGGTTAAAAGTAGTGGAATTGCTTAAACAGGGAGGGCAGGCAGCTGACAGGGGGGGGGGCCCCCAAGGACCTCGGGCACAGATCAAGCACAAACAAGACGGGGAGCACGTAACAGGCGGGTAATGGCAGTCGACACACAAACACACAGGGCTCAAGATGATGTACGTTATCGATAGGGGTGGGACCAGTGGAGGACGGCTGTTTTAATGAAATTTGGCCGGGATAAAAGTAGAAAGCAGATTAGTATACAGGGGGAGACACAGTGTCGTGACAGAGGGTGACTATTGAGGCGAGAGATGGCAGTTTGTGTGTCTTGAAAAGACAAGTCTGGGCAGGGAAGTTGCGTCAGGGAGGCTGGATGGGTCTTAGTGACAAGCAGTACGAAAAAACACGTGTGTGCGCGTGCGTGTCGCTGTGTGTTAGTAGTAAGTAAGGGACTGACGTCATAGGACAGGGGGGTGAGAGGCAGGCGGGCGTGTACAAGTGGGAGATATGTTGACTAGCTAGGAAATAAGTGATTTACAGGAGCGATTTTGAATGTGCATTTTGGTTAAAAGTAGTGGAATTGCTTAAACAGGGAGGGCAGGCAGCTGACAAGGGGGGCCTTCCCAGGACTCGGGCACAGACCAAGCACAAACAAGACGGGGAGCACGTAACAGGCGGGTAATGGCAGTCGACACACAGACACACAGGGCTCAAGATGATGCACGTTATCGCTAGGGGGTGGGACCAGTGGAGGACGGCTGTTTTAATGAATTTGGCCGGGATAAAAAGTAGAAAGCAGATTAGTATACAGGGAGACACAGTGTCGTGACAGAGGGTGACTATTGAGGCGAGAGATGGCAGTTTGTGTGTCTTGAAAAGACAAGTCTGGGCAGGGAAGTTGCGTCAGGGAGGCTGGATGGGTCTTAGTGACAAGCAGTACGAAAAAACGCGTGTGCGCGCGCGTGCGTGTCGCTGTGTGTTAGTAAGTAAGGGACTGACGTCATAGGACAGGGGGGGTGAGAGGCAGGCGGGCGTGTACAAGTGGGAGATATGTTGACTAGCTAGGAAATAAGTGATTTACAGGAGCGATTTTGAATGTGCATTTTGGTTAAAAGTAGTGGAATTGCTTAAACAGGGAGGGCAGGCAGCTGACAAGGGGGGCTCCCCCAGGACACGGGCACAGATCAAGCACAAACAAGACGGGGAGCACGTAACAGGCGGGTAATGGCAGTCGACACACAGACACACAGGGCTCAAGATGATGCACGTTATCGCTAGGGGGTGGGACCAGTGGAGGACGGCTGTTTTAATGAATTTGGCCGGGATAAAAAGTAGAAAGCAGATTAGTATACAGGGAGACACAGTGTCGTGACAGAGGGTGACTATTGAGGCGAGAGATGGCAGTTTGTGTGTCTTGAAAAGACAAGTCTGGGCAGGGAAGTTGCGTCAGGGAGGCTGGATGGGTCTTAGTGACAAGCAACGAAAAAACGTGCGCGTGCGTGGCGTGCGTGTCGCTGTGTGTTAGTAAGTAAGGGACTGACGTCATAGGACAGGGGGGGTGAGAGGCAGGCGGGCGTGTACAAGTGGGAGATATGTTGACTAGCTAGGAAATAAGTGATTTACAGGAGCGATTTTGAATGTGCATTTTGGTTAAAAGTAGTGGAATTGCTTAAACAGGGAGGGCAGGCAGCTGACAAGGGGGGCCTTCCCAGGACTCGGGCACAGACCAAGCACAAACAAGACGGGGAGCACGTAACAGGCGGGTAATGGCAGTCGACACACAGACACACAGGGCTCAAGATGATGCACGTTATCGCTAGGGGGTGGGACCAGTGGAGGACGGCTGTTTTAATGAATTTGGCCGGGATAAAAAGTAGAAAGCAGATTAGTACACAGGGAGACACAGTGTCGTGACAGAGGGTGACTATTGAGGCGAGAGATGGCAGTTTGTGTGTCTTGAAAAGACAAGTCTGGGCAGGGAAGTTGCGTCAGGGAGGCTGGATGGGTCTTAGTGACAAGCAAAAAAAACGAAAAACGTGTCTTGTGTCGCTGTGTGTTAGTAAGTAAGGGACGAACCCGCTGTGTGTTAGTAAAAAGGGACTGACGTCATAGGACAGGGGGGGTGGGGAGAGCAGGCGGGCGTGTACAAGTGGGAGATATGTTGACTAGCTAGGAAATAAGTGATTTACAGGAGCGATTTTGAATGTGCATTTTGGTTAAAAGTAGTGGAATTGCTTAAACAGGGAGGGCAGGCAGCTGACAAGGGGGGCCTTCCCAGGACTCGGGCACAGACCAAGCACAAACAAGACGGGGAGCACGTAACAGGCGGGCAATGGCAGTCGACACACAGACACACAGGGCTCAAGATGATGCACGTTATCGCTAGGGGGTGGGACCAGTGGAGGACGGCTGTTTTAATGAATTTGGCCGGGATAAAAAGTAGAAAGCAGATTAGTACAGGGAGACACAGTGTCGTGACAGAGGGTGACTATTGAGGCGAGAGATGGCAGTTTGTGTGTCTTTGAAAAAAAGACAAGTCTGGGCAGGGAAGTTGCGTCAGGGAGGCTGGATGGGTCTTAGTGACAAGCAACGGACTACAGGGTTGCCAAAACACAGGGGGACGTAACGGTCTAGGTGGATGTAACAGAAGACAGTCGCTGTGTGTTAGTAATAATGAGTAATATGTGAGAATTATAGTTATGTATAGAAGGTGGTAACGGGGGTAGCTAGTGTTTTTTTTTAAAAAAGGAGAAAAAAAATTTATGTATAGAAATGTGAACTTTTAAGGTTTTTTTAAAAAAAGGAAAAAAAAAGGGGGGAAATGTGAGTGAAGCATAAGCATGAAAAATATCTCTGTGTATATTAAGTTGATACGGAATGTAGTAACAAATTTTTAATGATGGTTAGGGGGATTTTGAAGGGAAGGTGCTGAAAAGAAGAATGTTTTATTTAATTTTAAGATTAATAGTGAGTAATATAAGAAAAAAACTTATTTTTTTTTTAAAAAAAAGTTTTTTTTTTTTTTTTGGCTAATGAAAAAGAATTAATAAAACAGATACGCAACAAACCGTCAGCATGTTATTATGAAAAGTATTTGACGTAAATAAAAAGACTAAAAAATAGGGAATTGTAGAATTGGTTTTATTGAAAAGTAATTTCACAACAGAAATGTTTAAAGTAGAACAAAGAAGGTGGATCACCATATTTGATTACATATGAAATAAAAGGATGAATATATAATACAAAAAATAAAAATGAAAATAGAAGAGAAAATGTAAACTTATGTTATATAGATGAAATGAGAATGGTGTGTTTAATAGAGGGATGATATTTCAAATGACCGAAAAGTAGCGTTGTTGAATGGCTATATGTACTTTACGTAGGTAGTCGTGGCAGGAGTCTGTACCCCATAAGTAACGGGCTTGTTTATAATGTGTATGAGGGGATTTGGTAGTGTGATGTGGAATGTTGGGAACAGAGGAGGGATGTAAAAATGGCAGGTGTCTACTACCAACTACTTGAGGTAACAGAGTGATGTTAGGTGAAAGGATATGTTGGTCAAGTGCTGTACGCCAAAATCTAATTGAAGTTTTTTGTGTGGCGTCAGCTAATGGAGGGATTGTAGGTGGTAAAAAATAGATATGAGCTATTGGAAAAGCTTTAGTAAGGACTTGTATTGTTTTGGAGAGGATGGAATTGGCTTGATGTAAGGAAGTGAAATGAAAATTCAGTGAGCCAACCTGAATGATAATGTCTGTGACAGAAGCAGTGGGATAATGGTCATTATTTAAAGAAAATGAATTTTGTAAAAGATTCAATAAATGTGTGGAATTAAATCCTCTAAGAATGAAGTGGCCACAGTTAGGGGGTTCAGATTTCAGTGCTATTATCTTATAGCCATTTGTGTCTAGAAATTGAAGACAGGGGTTAGAAGGTGGTGGCAGGGTAATTTTGTGTAGTTGTGTTAATGAATGAAAATGAACAGTGCCCCCTTGGCATAAAATAGGTGGTTTTCTGTGAATAGGTGGGGGGTAAGGTGTGGATGATGTAGAAGGTGATAGGAAGGGTGGTTCAGGGATAACAGTAGATTTTTCTAAAAATTCAAGTAGATCTAATGTAGTAGAAAAGTCCGGGTCTGTGGTAGAAGGCTGGGTAGGGTGTTGAAGAGTGCCAGTAGAAAAGTTGAGACGTGAAGTCTCGGTGGGTTGTGATGTTGAGTAGATATCTGAAAGTGTAAAGGATATGGTGGATGAGTTACTTAGAGGAAGGGATGAGGAGGTTTTAAAATAACAAGGGAAGCGGGACAAGTGTTAGAAAGAGGGACAAAGGAAAAGGTGGTGAGGTCCACAGAGGTCTCAAGGTGTCTGCCACTCCAGGGCCGAGAGCTGACACAGAGAGATCCAAAATGGACAAAGTGGTCCTTGATATGGATCGCCGGCCCAATTTTTTTAGGTTCTAACGAGTACTGGGTGTTGACATCAGTACCGTGGGGGGAGGCGAGGGAGGTCCAAGATCAAGGCTGAAAGGGTCCTCCCCGTCAGAGTCAAACGGACGCCACTTAATGATGAAGCGAGAGGGCAAGGCGCAAATGTGACAACCGCAGTGGTGGAATTAGTCCCGCACCGTTCCGGCAAAGTAAGAGCAATGCTCGGGTAAGCAAATACAAGACAAGCGAGCAACCCGACTTCCCGCGGTCAAGGAATGTGTAGCAGTGTTAGACAACATCAGGTGTGTCCAGAGCTGCCCCGGTTCTCAGAAACCAGCCAAGTACCACGGGTGCCAAGGAGGCCGCATAGTCAAGAGATGCGAACCCTCCACTGGAGAAGTGCGAAAGGCAGATGGACCAGCTTGAGACGAGCAGATGACCAGCGAAAGTGGTGTAAGGACCCCCAGTGTGAAAGGATCGCACTCTATATTGAAACAAACAGTTCAACCAGGGTGCGATGTAAGGACTTCCAATATGACTGGGACCAAGTTCAAGCCAAAATGTGTCAGAAGCCGGTGTAAGGACCTCCAGTGCTGCCCTGGTTACTATGAACCAACTTCAATCCAGTGGAAATCCACATTTGAGTGACACGGTTGCAGTAATGATGAGTGGATGGCAAGGAGACAAGCTGCACGGATGCGCCGAACTAGCAATTGTACATCGCATCCAGACCATCCGGATGTAATAATGATGAAAATGAAAGAAGAGTGATGATGGAAGGGACCAAGGGATATGGCGGAGTGGGAGGGTCGGGTGAACGGATGGCCAGGGAAGTGTGTAAAGGCGTGGCAAGGGGGGGGCGATGGGGAGCAGATGTGCGCTAGAATGTGGGACCAAGGTTCGGGGGACATGTGGAGTTGGCCGGTCGGGGCGTGTGATTGATAGGTGAAGAGCGTAGCAGTGTGCAGGGATATCCGAGGGAGACTAGGTGAAGTTCTGAACGGTTGTCTATAGAAATGTATTCAGGGGTCAGGGCTGGCGCAGACAGGTAGATGACAGTCGAGTGGGGTGTGGAGGGTGGACGACAAGGTTGCCAGCTTGTGCGTCACAGAGTAGAGTCAAGATCTGGGTGGGGGGCTGGCAGGGAATAGTGACGTGACTGGTGGTGACTAGAGAGTTACAGGGGCCTCCTAGGGGGATCGAATAATGTGCTAAACGAGTGTCTGCAAAGACACAGGCGGGGCCGTCTGGACTGTCACAGGAAAGCACAAGAGTGTGTAAGTGCAGGCAGTAAGATTAGATGATGCACGTTAGTAACAGGGGCAGAAGTGGCGGAGGATGACTGTTTCCCGGAAAATGGACGGGATAACCATGAAGCAAGGTTAGTGACGTGACTGGTGGTGACTAGAGAGTTGGAATATGGCAATTTGTATAGTCTGAGGGCGCAGGTGTGTGAAAATCAGTGAGGCCAGGGAGGGTGTGGGATGGACTGTGCAGTGACAGTGTTGTATCCAGGAAGAGGCGGGAGGTGTCAAAAAGTTAGTAGAGACAAGAGGTGTAGGTTAGCGTGACGGGGTATTGTGAGAATTTAGATACGTGGCCAACAGAGGGGGGAAGCAATGAAGTGGCAGGGGCCATAGTAAGCATAGATTTGTGTGCCGGGGCACTGTGAGGGTCCAGACAAGTTCGAGGACAGTGGAACTGAAAAGGTCGTAGCAGTGAGCAACGCGAGAATAGCTAGTAGGTTTGATGGGGAGGCGTACGAGGAGCGGGAGCGAGTCGGGGCGCACGCTAGGCTAGCGTGCAAGTGAATGTGTGAAATAGACATGTGTCTAGGTGGGAGGGTCGGGCGAACGGCATGGCTACGGGGAGTGTCCAAAGGCGGGGCAGGGGAGGGAGGGGGGGTCAGGGAACGTGGATCATCGGTGGAAATGGATGTATACGAGAATGCAGAGCAAGAGGTCAGGGGATGCAGGAGAAGGTCGGGGCGTGAGATTGATAAGTTGAGTGCGTAGCGATGCACAGAGGCCTCAGAGGAAGAGCTAAGCAGTGCGCAGAACCAGTGTCAGCAGAGAGACACTCAGGGGTCAGGGCGGGGAGGGAGGAGGGGCTGTCTGGATTGTTCACTGAAAGCAGCGGGATATGTGAGCGCAGGCGGCAAGATTACAATAGAGTGGTGTACAGGGGGCAGACAAAAATGTTGTCAGTTAGTGTACAGAAGGGTGTAGTCAAGGTGCTGGTGGGTTGTGCAGGAGACCCGATCCACGGCGAAGGGCGTTGCAAGGAATGAGAGGTCTGAGAGAGGTGCATGTTGTATGGCAGTGTCGCGGCTAGGTGTGAGCGATAACAGGGGCTAGCGGGACACAGTGTAGTGACGGACGGTGACTGTTGAGGCAAGGGATGGCGAATGTATATCTTGACAAGACAAGTCTTGTTTTAATGAAATGGACGGGATAATATTAGAAAAAAGTTAGTATATAAGGCCGGGTGTGCGTGTGTACCGAGTGTCTGAATTTAAAGAAAAGCGTGCAGAGGAATGAAAAAGGATTGTTAAATTGGCTGTCAAGGAGTGTGACACAATACTATCTGCTGCATGTGAATGGCAGTGGCGGTGACATTATACGGGGGACGACCGTTTTGATGAAAGTAAACAGGGCAAGTGCGGGGGACGGCTGTTTTGATGAAAGTGATCAGAGCAAAAGCAAGAATAGCGTGTGGAATAGAGTGGCAATTTGAAGAAAAGCTTAGTGTAAAAACATGTAAAGCTTTTTTAGTGTACCAAGGGACGAGAGTAAAGTGGCTCTGACAAGATACGGGCGGGCAGCGTGGGGCAGGGGGGGGCACAAATCAAGTACAAACCAAACGGGGAGCACGTAACGGGCGGGCAATGGCAGCCAACAGTCACACACACAGGGCCAGAGAGAAACCAAGCTAAGTACACAGTGATTTGCAGGGACATACGGGGAAGATTAAACGATAGTCTAGACAAGTGTCTACAGAGATACAGGTCAGAGAAGGGATGGGGCTATCTGGATAGCTGTATGAAAATAGGCGAGTGTGCGAAGTGTAGGCAGCAAGATTGGATAATGCACATTATCAACAGGGACAGAACTAGTGGAAGGCGACCGTTTTAATAAAAGTGGCCGGGGTAATAGTAGAGAGAAGTTAGTTAGCACACAAGGCCGAGTATGTGTGTACCGGGTGTCTGAACTGAATGAAGGGACACAGGGGAATGAACAAGGACCGCTAGGTTGGCTGTCAAAGAGTGTGATATAACACTAGCTAATGTATGTTAATGGTAGTGGAGGGGAACATTACACGGGGGATGACTGTTTAAATGAAAGAGATCAGGGCAACACGGGCGGGCAAAGTAGGGCCGGGGGGGTCGGGCGGAGGCAGGGCCAGGGCACAATCAAGCACAAATCAAACGGGGAACATGCAACAGGCGAACAACGACAGGCGACACACACACGCACAGGGCCAGAGAGAAATCAAACCAAGTGTACAGTAATGCACAGGGACAGTAGGAGGGAGATTTGAACGATGCTCAGGACAAACGCCTACAGGGGCACAGGCGAGAGAAGGGATGGGGCTGCTTGGATTGCCACACGAAAACAGGGCGGTGTGTGAAGTGTAGACAGTGGGGTGAGGTGATGCACGTTGTCGATAGGGGTGGGACCAGTGGAGGACGGCTGTTTTAATGAACCGGGCCGGGATAATAGTAGAAAGCAGTTAGTATACAAGGAGACACAGTGTAGTGACAGAGGGTGACTATTGAGGCGAGAGATGGCAATTGTGTGTCTTGAAAAGACAAGTCTGGGCAGGGAAGTTGCGTCGGGGAGGCTGGATAGGTCTTAGTGACAAGCAGGCATAGGACAGGAGGGGTGAGAGGCAGGCGGGCGTGTACAGGTGGGAGATATGTTGACTAGCTAGGAAGTAAGTGATTTACAGGAGCGATTTTGAATGTGCATTTTGGTTAAAAGTAGTGGAATTGATTGGACAGGGAGGGCAGGCAGCTGACGAGGGGGGCTTTTTTAAGACTCGGGCACAAATCAAGCACAAACAAGACGGGGAGCACGTAACAGGCGGGTAATGGCAGTCGACACACAAACACACAGGGCTCAAGATGATGCACGTATTATAGATGGGGGTGGGACCAGTGGAGGACGACTGTTTTAATGAATTTGGCCGGGATAATAGTAGAAAGCAGTTAGTATACAAGGAGACACAGTGTCGTGACAGAGGGTGACTATTGAGGCGAGAGATGGCAATTTATGTGTCTTGAAAAGACAAGTCTGGGCAGGGAAGTTGCGTCAGGGAGGCTGGATGGGTCTTAGTGACAAGCAGTACGAAAACACGTGTGTGCGCGCGTGTGTGTCGCTGTGTGTTAGTAAGTAAGGGACGAACCCACAAACGGTCCAGCTAATAGACTGACGTCATAGGACAGGGGGGTGAGAGGCAGGCGGGCGTGTACAGGTGGGAGATATGTTGACTAGCTAGGAAATAAGTGATTTACAGGAGCGATTTTGAATGTGCATTTTGGTTAAAAGTAGTGGAATTGATTGGACAGGGAGGGCAGGCAGCTGACGAGGGGGCAGAAGCAGGACTCGGGCACAGACCATTGCACAAACAAGCGGGGGAGCACGTAACAGGCGGGTAATGGCGTGGCAGTCGACACACAAACACACAGGGCTCAAGATGATGTACGTTATCGATAGGGGTGGTACCAGTGGAGGACGACTGTTTTAATGAATTTGGCCGGGATAATAGTAGAAAGCAGTTAGTATACAAGGAGACACAGTGTCGTGACAGAGGGTGACTGTTGAGGCGAGAGATGGCAATTTGTGTGTCTTGAAAAGACAAGTCTGGGCAGGGAAGTTTGGACAGGGGGACGTGGGTCTGGATGGGTGAGGTGCATGTAACAGAAGACACGTGTGTACGGCGGACGCTGTGTTAAATCAAGGGACTGGAGATCATAGGACAGGAGGGGTGAGAAGCAGGCGGACGTGTACAGGTGGGAGATATGGTGACTAGCTAGGAAATAAGTGATTTGGCAGCGATTTTGAATGTGCATTTTGGTTAAAAGTAGTGGAATTGATTAAACAGGGAGGGCAGGCAGCTGACAAGGGGGCTTTTTTAGGGACACAGTGCACAAACAAGCACAAACAGAGACGGGGAGCACGAACAGGCGGGTAATGGCAGTCTTGACACACACAGGGCTCAAGATGATGGGGTTATAGATAGGGGTGGGACCAGTGGAGGACGACTGTTTTAATGAATTTGGGATAATAGTAGAAAGCAGTTAGTATACAGGGAGACACAGTGTCGTGACAGAGGGTGACTGTTGAGGTGAGATGGCAGTTTGTGTGTCTTGAAAAAGACAAGTCTGGGCAGGGAAGTTGCGTCAGGGAGGCTGGATGGGCTGGATGGGTACGAAAACATGTGTGTCAGGTGTCTTGTGTGTCGCTGTGTGTTGCAGGTAAGTAAGGGGCGAACCCACAAACGGTCCAGCTAATAGACTGACGCCATAGGACAGGAGGGGTGAGAAGCAGGTACAGGTGGGAGATATGTTGACTAGCTAGGAAATAGGGTGATTTACAGGAGCGATTTTGAATGTGCATTTTGGTTAAAAGAGTAGTGGAATTGATTGGACAGGGGAGGGCAGGCAGCGAGGGACAGGGGTCTTTGAGGACCGGGCACAGATCAAGCACAAACAAGAGGGGGGGCTTACAAAAGGAGGCGGGCAAGGGCAGTCGACACACAATAAACACAGGGCTCAAGATGATGCAAAAAATCGCTGAGTGGTGGGACCAGTGGAGGACGACTGTTTTAAATGAATTTGGAGGGATAAAAAAGTAGATGGTCAGATTAGTATACAGGGAGAATACAGTGTCGTGACACAGAGGGTGACTATTGAGGCGAGAGAGATGGCAGTTTGTGTGTTGGGGATGGAAATGTGTTGGACAGGGTGAGCACTGATGGAAGAACTATGACGTTAAAAAGGTCAGCAGTTGTGTGCTGAGCAAATATGCATGAGGTGTGAAACGGGGACATAATGTAGTGAGGGTTAGATTTTTTGTTTTTGAATATTAGTTAAAGGCAGTGGGTGGTGTGAAAAATGGATGATTCAAGATGTGCATTCAGGTTCAACAGTAGTAGGGCAATTGAGGACAAGGTGGACGGACAAGAGGCGGATCAGGACAAGTGTAGACACGGTAAACAGGTCAGCAGCAGTTCGATACGAGGTGGGCAATTATGGGGAAGCTGTGTTGTAAATGGAGGTGTATGGATGGAAAAAATGTGTCAAAATGGTCAATAGTGTCAATAGCGTGGTATTGTTGGACAGGGCAAGGTTGGATGGGCTTAAATGCAATGGCTGTATCAATTTTAGTGACAAAGAAAAATGTGTGAAGAAAAAGAGTTTAAAAAATTAATTGAAAACAGGGCGGGGGACGTTATGTACAAAATTTTAAAATTTAGTGTTTAAATTTAAAAATTAGAAGGAGTGGTGGGGTGGAAAATGAGAATGAATGGTGTAGAACTGAAGGAAGAACTATGACGTTAGAAAAATCAGCAGTTGGGTGCTGAGGTAAGTATATGTTAGTTAGATTAGTAAACAATGTATATTTGAGCCAAGCGGATTTTTGAAGTGTGCATTCTAGTTAAAAAAATAATGGGATGTGAGAGACAGGGCATGGATAGCAATTGAGGACAGACAAACAGCAAACACGGCAACAAAACAAATGTACAGCAGGAACGGACCTGTCATCTGCAGTGGCAGCCAAAGGGCCTTGATACAGGTGGGCATTATGGACAGGGAATTGTCAATGGACGTGCATCGGGATGGAACCAGTGTGTGAAAATGGTCAGTGGCGTGGATAACGTGATATTGTTGGACAGGGTGTATGAGGTGGGATGGGTTTTATTGCAATGGCTAAATCCGATTTTAATGACAAGAAATATGTGTGAAGAAAAATATAAAAAATAGTTGAAACAAGGACGGGGACGTTATGTACAGAATTTTAAAATTTAGTTTTTAAATTTAAAAATTAGAAGGAGTGGTGGGGGTGGACAATAAAAATGAATGGTTAGTGCAGATATAGGAACCATGACGTTAGAATAATAGGCAGTTAGGTACTGAGGTGATGTGTGTTATTTGATTAGTAAGAGTGTGGTTTACCAGGGCGGTTTTAAATGTGCATAGTAATCAAAAGTAGTAGGCCAGGTGAGACCGAGGATGGATAGCAATACACGAAAACACGGTTTTCAAGAAACAGCCTTGATGAAAAGCTCTGATTCATACGTATGTACGTTCGCCGTAGCAAAGCATGTGATGGAGGATGCGTCAGCCACGAGCGTTGAGTTACAGGTAAAAAAACTCGCTCCCGTGTTAATGAAGGGAAATTTGCCGTATTTTTGACACAATATTTATATGGTTTAAATTTATTATTTATCCTATTTATGAATTAGAACTCATTATATATACACTCGCCCACAACATACTGGATGGAGATGAGATTATGATAGATAGTAAAGATATACAAGCTCGTTAGTTTGACCATATTGTGGCATTATTTTCCAATGTGCACCTAAGTCAAACTCAGCTATTATAACCCGTAAAAGTATCAGAAAATGTCCAATGATATGAATGGATTGAACGCCTATTACTACTGATTGACCAATCCTAATTTTACATTAATAGGGCAGATAATAACGAAAATAACAGCCAAAAGACTATATGTATGGTGGTTGATTTCCGTCAACAAACTATATAAATCTACCAAGATCGTCTTTTTTAAACTAAATACATGTCTTGACAGCTGTATCTGCAATAGAACTCTTATAAGTTATTCCTGTGTGCAAGCTGTAGTAATAATGTTACATTTCACCAATCCTTCAAATGAAAGTTAATTTGGAAAATAAAATAAAGATATTAGGTCTCAAGGATCCACCTGCTATGCAGTATCACTTTATTTTTGATGAGTGGGGTCATGTTAGTCTAGATTTATAGATCAAGCAAACACTATAGATATTTCTTAACCCGTGTGTTGACAGCTCCATTTGTTATTATTTTCTGGTAAGGTATGGCTGTTTGCATGCTCTAGTAATATCATCACATTTTATAATTCGTTTTGAGAGAAAGTTATCCCGAAAATTAGAAGGAAGCACTTTTTGTGAGCAACCACCTGCTAGTCAGTATTTGTTTTGTATCCACCCCTCTCGTGGAACGTCAAACGTTTGCTGTCAGGACTCTGTGCAGTATTTTCATTTTTGGAATTTTTCCCAAAAAAATAAGGGGAAGAAATTTTCCCGAATCGGGGTAAAAGTCGGCAATTTTTTCCTTTTTCTGAGGGAACAAAATCAACAGC
>JAGTTF010000402.1:0-14758 GCA_019095985.1 Streblospio benedicti
TTCCAGGCTGTAAAAACCCATGTTTGCGAACAGATATTATTTCAATAATATTGTCCACTGCCGGGACTTGAACCTTGGACCACTGCCACTGTGTACTGCTGTTTTAAGTGCTTGGGGAATAGGTGCCATAGTGATATTTCGAGTTGCGGCAGTGGTTGTGATATAGCATTATAAACATAGATGAAGAGTCCCTTTGTCAATACTTACTCCATTTCTTTTTACGAATATACATCTATGTATAATTATTTTGTCTGTGTTATAATTTCATCTGTGTTCTCAATAGATGAGGGAGACATCATAATCTAAGGATTATGTAATTGATTGCCGTATTTATTTTTTGTGAAATCATTGTAATTATTTTTCTAATTTAACAAAAGTCAGGCTCGTTGAATTTTATTACGAAATTCTGTGTCTTAGGATTTGCATATTATGCCCATTTGTCTCGAGCTGCGCATTTATTAAGTGTCATAATGTTTGTGCATTTGTTCACTTTGTTCTTTATAATAGTATTAGTTCTTAATACAATTTTCAAATTTGATTTAATATATAGATAGAATATTCACAGTGCTTCATTGTATGTGTAATAACAACAAAATCTTCATACATATTTTACTGTACTTCAGATAATAAGAGGTAATAATTCTACATAATCAATGAAGAACATTTTGAGTGATTGATAACTAACACAGAAATTGAAACATAAAAGTATGTTGTATTTGCCACCAGACGAAGACAGTCTACATCTTAATCTACTGAGGACTAATTATATCACGTTCTGCCAAAAGAAATATAGTATGCTTTTTCACCCCTCACCGGTTGGATACGGATGGGAAGCCATAAACGGAAAGTGCCATCCAGTGCGTCATACAAGGCGTGCTTTGCCTGACAACTATCAGTCGATATGTTGTCAATGTTGATTGTGATGGTGAAGATAACTTTGATGAAATTGATTTTGAAAATGATAGCACTGATGGTGAAAATGAAACTGACATTGCTGAGGTTTAAAACAAAGACTTCTATAGTTATGCCTGACAATTTCAGTCGATATGTTGTGAATGTTGATTGTGATGGTGAAGATAACTTTGATGAAAATGATAGCACTGATGGTGAAAGAGAAACTGACAGTGATCCGTGGCCGAGTGGATAGGGAGTTGGACACGTGACCAGAAGGTCGTAGGTTCGATTTCCGGTCGGGTCTGGTGGTGGGTGTTGAGCAAACCTACCTCTAACAGGTTGCACACTGCTCCGTGGTACCTACACGTTAAATAGGTACAGGTCACAAATGTGGGTAATAAGCACGTGTGCACAATAGCAGCAATGTCGTATGCAGCCAGTGTTGTATGCTCCCCTGGGAGTTGAGAAAGATATATATTGTATGTATGTAGTGTAAAAATGATGCCACTTACCTGGTGCCGATGTAAAGTCGCTAGAAAACGGCATGAGCTGTTCATTGAGACTATAAACTAATACATTTACAGTGATGAGGTTTATAATGAACTTTTCTATAGTTATTGTTTGTAAACAAAATATTTTTGTTTTCAATATTAGCTTGTTGATACATTTAAAACGTGTATGCATTAAACTAGTTGAATTCTTGTCATCTCATTTTTCATAAAACGTTTTTAACTGAAGCCACACATAACAAAAAAATATATGTTTTATTACGTAACATTTACTGTTTCATAGAAATCGCCATCTTATTATTAGAAGGTCAAATTAAGGTCAAATCATTAGAACAACATAGCAAATGACTTGACTTTCTTGCCCCCTAAAACCATAAAATTGATATATACTATACCCATCTATAAGTCCAAAACTTTGATTCTTATGATTATTTAAAACCCACGGCGGCCATCTTGGATTTGAAGGTCAAGATGAGGTCAAATATTTTTTGAAGTACCATAAATAACTTTCTTACCCCCCAAAACCTTAAACATGATGTATTATACATGATTGTAGGTCAAATATTAAAAAAGTTGCATTTTTGCTATTACGAAGGTGGCCATTTTTGATTTTACCTCTCACGCGTTCTGCCCGGATTTTTGCTCAATTCTCTTAAAATATGTTTGAGAGCTGAAATCGATCATAAATTTGAGCCAATCCATAAAATAGAATGATATTTACTAATCAATTACCTGGTCCTTAAACTTAATATTGTTAAATCTCCATATATTGTGTGCATGCCGAGTAATGCATGTATACATGTACACGTAATCAATTGCATGGTCCTTAAACTTAATATTGTAACAAAAGTGAAGTGGGAACGAGCACAATGCATCCTGCATTGATACAACGTACTCGGTAGAAGGTTAGTTGGTGCATGTCGGATCAACAGTTGATCAAGGCTAAGGCTAAATATAGCGTCATGTGTCAGACATGTGTCTCTGAAAGCATATAGGCAAGTTACGAAGCTTGTCTCAGTCGTCTAGGGGAATTGGTGTAGTGGTCTGCACATTCAACTATGACATATGACCGGTCTGAATCATGGTTGGAAGGTCTTGAGTTCGATTCCACGGGTCTCAAATACCTTTACCAGGTAATCAAAAGATGTATCTCACTGATTTCGTTTCAATATTGTTAAATCTCCATATATTGTGTGCATGCAGAGTAATGCATTTATACATGTAAACGTAAATGTCTGCTTTATGGCCTTCTTCCCCCGAGAATAGAAGTAAAGTAGAAACCCCAGTTAAGACCAACTCTCTATGGAGACCACCTCTATAAACTTTATACCACTTTTTACGGTCCGAAACGTTCATAAAGCTACGATAATGAACTTCTGTATAGAGAACACCTTTCTATTGAGACCACCTCACAATGGTTCCAAAGATGGAGAGGTTCTTCTGTATAATGTTATCAATAGTGTATAGTTTTTTAGTCCAAGCCCCAGTTTTAGCTGTAACAGGGACTGTTTTAGGATCTGTGTTAACCTATGCCCGACGATTTGAAGACAACTAAGTAATGGTATGAAATCGTAGCATTACTCTACAACTGACCCCTAGAGGCGCTGTTTTCTGTATCAACAATGAGGAGGAACAAGCAACCAATGAAAAACCTCGATACTGATCTTCAGTTCACATTGACAGACGTACCAGTGCTTGAGAGCCTTGCGCCGAAAGTCAGTGGGCGGCTGTAAAAGAGACTACTTTAACATAAACTCTTACAAACGCCATCGAAACAAATAAACAATCCATGTCATCAATGTTTATTATTTCAAATGTGAAATAATGCCCCTTAAGTAAAGAAAACAATTATCAAACGGCGACGGCAACAGAGGAAAGAATGTTGCTATAATAAAGCATTTAAACTTTATTTGTGTTCCTGTCCATCATGCTTATAATGTAATACAATAAAAACATAAACTATCAAATGCTCAAAGGTGCTGGGACTAATTTTGTACTCCAATGAGCACGTTTCTAGTTGATATTTTATTTGTACTCATTCCTTTTGGTGTTGAAGAGGAGCCTTTAGGAGCTCGAAAACGTTTATGAATAAAATAAAAATTAGACTTTAAAAAAAAATCATCTCATGAAGAATACAGCCGTAAAAGAAACCTATACACTATTGATAATGAGACCGAGTGATGTAGGCCAAATATACAGAATACTTAAAGGGCTGAATGTATGAACAGCAAAAACCTTGTACATTAAGACAATTTCACTTAATGATTTTATTGTTTCTATATACTTGACATGTTGCACCTAATAACTTTTTTACAATCATTAACAAACGTTTGATAGAAAAATAGTAAATAAATTTGAAACAGATTTTTTAAAAAAGTTCTATTGACTTTTGAAGATTCCGTACTAACAATATGACTGTTCCCTTTATCAATCGTATGATCTATTTTTGCATGTGAGCAATGTTTTGTTTTGAGTAATTTTTTTTTTGAAATTAAGAATGAAACATGTTTAATTCTGACAAAAATTGTTTTATTTTACAAAACATTCCCAGAGTTAAAAAATGTTTAATTACAATGTTGGAATGATTTTGATAGATGAAATATATTAAATCAACTTAGTTTTACAGCAATGTACAAGAAACAAGACATAAATTGATGATATGAATTGAAATTGACATGTGCGTGAAATTTAATACTGGAAAAAACGATGGATAAACGCTGAATGTAAATGAAGCACCTGATCAAACCAATATGAAAACATCAAATAGACATTACAGAAAAGTTATAGTTCGGAAATGTTGAGATTTGTGTGTTTTAAGTGAACATTTCCTTCTTATGAACTATGAGTAAAGCTGCTCCAAAAATTAACAGTGTCGTAGTTCCAGCTTCTTAAACATAAAATTGTGGGAATGACGACTTAAAATGCAGCACCTGAACATCTGAGTCTTAATTATTTGATTCTTTTTGTGTACTCCTGAATCCATATTAGATGGCAGTCCTTCTATACAAAGAGATCACCTGTCAAGGAGTTTGCATTGTGACTAGAAATCGTAAATGTGAAATTTTGCTGTTTAATATGATATTCAAACAGACTTTAATAAACACTATTCTGATAAAACAGTAATTTTTATTTAATATTTAATATCATGATCAGGCATGTCCAATTTTGTTTTATTAGTTAGACAAGTAGCAAAATAAGAAGAAAATTATATATAGCATTATATTACATATAATTCTATTTGATACAACTACTGATAATAATAGAAAAAAAGGAATAAGTGCAACAAACAGTGGATAATCATAACTGGAGGATAAATATTAGTTCCAAACTACTATAAAAAGTGCGTTTTGTGTATAATTTTAGCAAACATTAAGGTTGTGCAGAAGTGAATATAAAATCACATTGAAAACCAGGACACAATGGCAAACCACAGTGATGTGCAAATGAAGTCGACATCAATTGAGAAATCTTTCAGCAGAAGTGAGGGTCGAAAATCACACAAAGGAATACATAGTGGTGAGAAACCATATGCATGTAGTGAATGTGGCAAGTGTTTTAGTGTCAGAAGCAACTTGACCAAGCACATGAGAATCCACACTGGGGAGAAAGAATATCTATGTACATTGTGTGATAAATCTTTCAGTCAAAGTGAAACTCTTAAAATCCATATGAGAACTCACTCTGGTGAGAAACCTTATGAGTGTAGCCAATGTGGCAAGTGTTTTAGCCAACAAGGCCACTTGACCAAACACATGAGAATCCACACTGGGGAGAAAGAATATCAATGTACAATGTGTGAAAAAACATTCAGCTGTAAGGGAAATCTGAAAACCCACATAAGAACTCACACGGGTGAAAAACCTTATGAGTGCAGACAATGTGGCAAGTGTTTTAGTGACAGTAGCACCTTGACCAGCCACATGAGAATCCACACTGGGGAGAAAGAATATCAGTGTACAGTGTGTGAGAAATCATTCAGCCATAAGGGAGATCTGAAAAGACAATGAGAATCATTCAGCCAATGTGGCAAGTGTTTTAGTGACAGTAGGGAGAATCTGAGAAAGAAAAATGACACATGAGAAATCATTCACCGGTGAAAAACCTTATGAGTGCAGCCAATGTGGCAAGTGTTTTAGTGACAGTAGCACCTTGACCAAACACGTGAGAATCCACACTGGAGAGAAAGAACATCAATGTACAGTTTGTGAGAAATCATTCCGCCAAAAGGGAGATCTGAAAACCCACATGAGAACTCACTCTGGTCAGAAACCTTATGGTTGTGGAGTTTGTGATAAAAGTTTCTCTCAAAGGTCTGCTGTTGTTAGTCATATGCGCACTCACACGGGAGAGAAAGCATACAAGTGTGATGATCAGTGCGGGAAATGTTTTGCTGCAAGTTATACTCTCACGATGCATAAGCGCACACACACTGGTGAGAAGCCATTTTACTGCCATATTTGTTGCAAATCATTTACACGTGGAAGCAGCTTGAAAAACCACCATATGACTGTGCATGCCAAGAAGTGAGTGGTTATTACACATTGAACATCTCTTTTGTAAACAGTTTTAGAGTATTTTTAGCAGGTGTTCCTGAAATTTCAACACTAGCTTGTTTCAAAAGTTACCTGCCCAGCGTGATTTTGTTGCAGTCTAATTTGTCTGCACCAGATTTTAGGTTTTCTGCTTGTACTTTAGGCTGGATTCTAGAATTCGCTACCAAAAGTAGTATGAATATACTAGTATGTGGTAGTGAATTCTATAAATGTTCTGTGCTTTATCATATAAATAAAAATAGTTGTTGTTTTGTACTTCATTACAGTAGTGGTTCTATAATTGTTCTGTATTTTATTATATAAATAGAAATTGTGGTTTGTACTTTATTATATGAAATACTTTGTTTTACTTCTTGGACAAACTAAATGTACAACATGTAAAGTCTGTAGACTTCTGAACCAATTGGTTAAAGACTGCTGAAGGAAATATGTAAATAACTAACTGTATCTATATTATGTAACTTTGTAGACTATTGTGTATATTTTCTGTTTTGATATTTGAAATAAACGTAGTACAGTTCTGCCTCAATTTTATGTGTGTTCATTTTTCTATACCAATCAATAAAGGATAATCTTTGCTGTTGAATGTTGTCTTAGAATGAAAACTCTTGACATTATGCTAATGTAAAATAAATATAATATTATCAGTGTAAATCAACATGGGTTTCGTACAGGAATGTCATGTGAGACTCAACTTATTGAGGCCATTGACGAATGGACATCTGTTATGAACAAAGGGTCTAGCCAAATTGATGTAATTGTCTTTGATTTTAGTAAGGCTTTTGATATGGTGCCACATTGCTGTTTAAAAGAAAAACTGTATGCCTCTGGTATAACAGGCAACACACAACAGTGGATCTGTAGCTTCCTGTCATCAAGGACTCATGAAGTGGTTGTCAATGGCTCACAATCAGACATTCAGGCTGTCACCTCTGGTGTTCCCCAGGGCACTGTCCTCGGGCCATTGCTCTTCTTGTTATATATCAATGATATAGAGAAAAATTTGCATTCAAAACTTCGGCTATTCGCAGACGACAGTGCAATTTATAGGGAGACACAAACCGAAAACGACTCTCACATACTACAAGAAGATTTGTTTAAATTACAAAATTGGTCAGATACATGGCAAATGAGTTTCAATGTGAAAAAATACAAGACCCTTAGAATAACAAAAAAAACAAGCATAAGCTCAACTACAAGTACCTAATATCTACCCCCACCACAGAGTCTACTGGCATACAAGTTTCAGATCAAATAATGCACTCAGCCCAAAACATACTTACCATTAATCCACCAAATAGAAACTTTTCAGCTCTAGATGAAATAACATCTGATAAATATTTGGGTGTAATCCTTGATAACAGATTGTCATTCAATGAGCACATTGATGCCATTAGCAGTAAGGCCACAAAACTGTTGAACCTTTGTCGTCGAAATTTGCATGTGTGCAATCCACAGATAAAACAAAATGCTTACAAGTCCAGTATACGTCCCCATTTACAATATGCCTCACCTGCGTGGAACCCTCACACGTCACGGAGCATCAACAAATTAGAGGCTGTCCAGCAGAGAGCAGCTCGCTTTGTGATGAATGACTATAACTATAGACCAAACTCAAACTTGAGTGATAACATTACTTCAAGACTTAAGTGGCTGTCCTTGCAGCATAGAAGAGCAATTTATAATCTGTCTATGTTTTATAAGATTAAGAATAACCTTGTCAATATTTCCTTCCCATCCACTGTACAGTTGTCATACAGATCTGATGTAAGATACAATAGGCTTAAAAGTCTCCACTCCGACGCATACAAATATAGTTTTTATTGTAGTACCATTCGTATATGGAATATGCTTCATATGCAAATATTAGATGCAGGATCTATTGACATTTTTAAAGCCAAGTCAGTAATATGGATGACCCCTTTACATTGGGAGAAAGTATGTAATACATGGACTCTTGTTTAGTAATGTATCCATTAGAAATGTTGCTGTTGTTATTGTTTTTTTTTTTCTTGTTGTTTTTCTAATTCACTGTGATTGTTTTTTTTTAATTATTGCACTTGTTTATAATTAATTCATGTACATGGTATGTCACAAATGCATAAAATTTCCTGTACGGCCATCGGCCCTTTCGGAAATAAAGATTGAAGATTGAATGTGTTGTTCCCAAGTTTGCTTGTGGATTCAATTATATTCTCACTCTCTGTTGTCTCTGCCAAGCAAGCTGATAATAAATAATAATAATAATAATGGAAATTTGCAGAGGGCATTATTTAAGACAAATGTTCTAATGCACTTAAACATAATACTTAGTAAAACAATTTGATTAGATACAGACAGATACAGACATTATAAGATTTATAATTAATATGTTATAAAAAGTAAGCAATAAGAACTACAAGTCACTATATCATTCCATCCGAGGGATTTTGCTTGTCTTCTGGCTTCGTGAACTTCAAAATAACACCACATCTCTAGATACAGTTGAACCTCTCTAGTGAGACCACCTGAAGGACCAGATGTGGTCGCAATAGAGAGGTGGTCTTTTTCTATTTCTGTGGATCCTTAAGGCAATGGTACACAGGAAATACATCATCCATAGACTAGTGCCGTTTTGGGTCTAAATAACTAAGTGGTGCTATTTTAGATATACTTCATTGTATAAAATTGTGTCCTTTTTGCACCAACTATCTGACCGCCCGCTTTTTCCATAATGCAAACAGATCGAGTCATCACGGCGCATCAGATGCACAGACTTTTAAAAGTTTTAGCCACGGAACAAAACATCAGGTAACATATGATATAGATAAGAGGATATTGCAGGTAGACATGAAAGGTAATTTCACTAGCCTGAGTTTTACAGAATTGCCTGTGTAGTGGGGAAAATGGAATAAACATAACTATAGTCCTGATTTTACACGGTGTGCCGTGTTTCCTATAATTTGAGTGCGCGGGAGTGAACCGTAATGATATTCTGCCACACGGAGAGAGGGCCTGCATGTGTCAACCACACTACATAAACGTGCCTGATGTTTCTCATGAGCATGTGGAATGTTACGGGGCGACTATTTAACATGGTCCAGGGGGTAATAAAAACTGGGCGGGGCTAAACAACATATTATTGTAGGGGAGGAGGCTATTTCATTCTGACTAGAGTGTGTATTCAACAAAAAGGGGGTCATATAGCAAAAATGTGATTGGTGATTTGCCCTACACCTTTAATGGGAATGGTGAATTGCCTGTATTTAAGTGTGTGAAATGTGATGGAACCTTTTCAATTACAGTTCCCGGGATTGGTGAAAGACAATGAAATGTATTGGTGACTGGCGATTGAGGCAAAACATGTTGATGAAATTTTCATCACGGTGACATATATACAACAACATGGATGATTATATGATAAAAATATGAATATGATTTTCATCCATATATATATATATATATATAATATATATGTATGGTCAACAATTTATCCATAAGTGATATATTAATATATTCTATAAATATATATAACGTATTTCTTTTTTTGCAGTAAATAGCTGAGAAAAGCGGAAGAAACGATTTTGGGCCTCAGAAGTGGCTCAGAATCTCATCAGGATCAGGCGGTCTATCCCCCGTGTCCGCTTTGTGGGGGAAAGGGATGGCTGCAAATCCCTGAGGTCGTCAGAGCTTTGATAACTGCGTTCCTTTAGTGTTACTGTAAAGTATTCTAGTAACTTGGTATACAGCATATGGATTCATGTTATTTTGTCTTTTTCATTCTTTTGCTGTTCACTATTTATAAAAAAACGATGAAACCTTTTCATTTACATATCTTTATCTTAGGAGACTTTCTGGAGATAAAAGAATTTGGAGATGACAAAAAAATCTTAAAATGTTCTTGTTTTTCTATTTTAGTATAAAAGTATATTCATTTCCCTTTTTAAAAATGTATAACACTTTACGGGTTTCGGGAATGGAATTTGGTTTATGGACCATACAAAAGATCATACAAATACAATGAAAAATTCAGTCAATGTTAATTTTGACTGTACCGAAATTGTATACATGATCTTTTGTATGGTCCATAAACCAAAATCTTTTCCCAAAACCCCTGAAGTGTTATACATTTTTAAAAAGGAAATGCATGTACTTTTATACTAAAATAAAAACAAGCACATTTTGAGATTTTTTTTATCTCCAGAAAGTCTCGGGGACGTACATTATGGGCAATGCACGTATAACTTACGTATAACGTATATGAATGTACTGAATGTTATATTTATTCATTTGTGAACAGGAAGCTATTGCTTCGAAATTTAAATAAATATATTTATGTACATTTTAGTTTTTGGAATATTAAGCAGTAGACAAATATATACAAAGAAAACAATGATTCCATATACTGCATACCTAATTAACAGAGCACGTATAGCTGCTTTTTAGGCTTGAAACAGTCCACCTGTAATGTACAGTAGAACCTCTCTATTAGGACCACCTTTGAGACCAGTGTTTGGTGGTCTCAAAAGAGAAGTGGCATTTATATGGATGTTGGTAGCTTTATGAAGGTTTGGGTCGTGAAAAGTGGTCCCATGATAGAGGTGGTCTCAATAGAGAGGTGTTCTCTATAGGAGGTTGTACTGTACTTTGGTTATTTACAAACACAATACCTACTCGATTCCAACAGTTTACCTACTTTGATTAGATGCAAACACAATACCTTCACATTTTTGGTAGTATGTGTTCTTTCTAGCTTAAATAGAACACAAAACATTTTGAAAATTTTGTTACATTTTGGAAACTATAGCATAGAAAGAAAGCATACTACTTTCGTTGCATTTTTCTCATTGTTAGAACCTGCAGAGAATCCATTCAGATTCAGAACAAACTAATTATAAAAACAGTCAATTGCCAAGTGGAAAACACGCGATGTCATTTATTCAAGTAAACCACAGGTTACATCGCGTGTCATATGAGCAAACACGCTCTGAAAGGGAAGCAACAACCTCTCTATTAGGACCACCTTTGTGACCAGTGCTAGATGGTTTCTATGCAAATGTTCTTTTGGTAGCTGTATTAAGGTTTGGGACTGTGAAAAGTGGTCTTATTATAGATGTGGTGTCTCTAGAAAAGTGGTCTTAATTGGAGGTTCTAATGTACTTTCACTTTAATTACAGCTTCCATTATTTACATTCTCAAGTAGCAGCTTCTAGAGTATAGATAGTTTACAACAGAATCATTCAGGACTACATTGCTAATGATGCATATCTGCAGTGTGAAAGAGATACACGTAAACCCACAATACTTAAGCCAGTAGAACCTCCAACTAAGACCGCCTCTCTATTGAGACCACCTCTATAATAAGACCACTTTTTCACAGTCCCAAAAACTTGATAAATCTACCAAATGAGGCTCTGTACACAGACCACATCGCTATTGAGACAACCTGGTCCCAAAAGTGGTCCTAATAGAGAGGTTCTACTGTGCAAGCCTGTAGGACGTGGTCATACGTTATTGGGATATTACGTAGATTTAACAATAGGAACATGTTGGGCATCGTCGGTTTTCACGGCTTGATAACTCACACTGCCTTAAAGTCCTTGTCCATACCAACCCATGGGCCCAGTTGTAGCTTTTATGTGGAAAAAATTATTTTCGGTTAGACTTACGTCAAAGACAAAATCAATACTCGGTTTCATCTTACTTTTATAGCGAGTCTGTACGTTTGGCGTTTGAATTCCCCGCTGGACATTTTGTCAGTGGGCCTTCTGATTGGTCGGTTTCTGAGCGTAAGTTCCACAGAATTGGATATGGTGGTATCACGGCTATATACTGCTTATATCGTGAGATATGACGATGCATGTTGGGTTTTATTTGCCAAAAGACGTTCCAAAGAGCCAGACATTATACAAGGCAGACTTAGTCCATTTCTGCCTGCATCAGTAAATCACAGGTGTTGATTTAAATTGGGAGAAATTTTGAAATGTTTGCCCTGTGACGTCATCTGTTGTTGCTGCTCCCAGCATTGAGTGAAACTGATACGTTCAGGTAATCGTGATCTAAATCTGCAGACTCCCCGAATCGCTTGGCATTTGTACGTTATTCAAAGCAGATTTTTAAGTTTCTGTACACAAAGTTCCACCTGAGATCTGTTATCACGTGAGAAGGACACAGACAGTACGTGGATTTGTCAATTTGCAGATAATAACACATCCATGTAGTTTTATAATCCATTTCAACACTTAGCTTTATTGAGCATATGTTAGTAAATATATGTCCCGCTGGTTTATTCATCACACATTCTGAAAAAAAGTTGATAGGTGTATTTTTTCTTTATACTTTGATTTTATACTTTGGAATAGAAATATTCGTGGCCGAATGGATAGGGAGTTGGACTCGTGACCAGAAGGTCGTGGGTTTGATTCCCGGTCGGGTCTGATGGTGGATGTTTAACAAACCTACCTCTAACAGGTTGCACACTGCTCCGTGGCACCTACACGTTAAATAGGTACAGGTCAGGCGAGTGAACGTCAATGTGAGTGATACACAGTCTGTGCTATAGATAGCGATGTGCTGTATGCTCCCCGGGGAGTTGAGAAAGATATAGTGTGACAATGATGCTGCCAATGACCTGGTGTAAATATGTAAAGTGGCTAGAGCACGACAAACCGTGAATTGTGACTGTAAATAAACACATTTACACTTATTTACATTGTCACGTGACGTAGTTAAGACGAGCACGTGTTTAATGACAAAGCTTCTCACCGGCAACAAGTCAGCTCACATGACGAACGGATCGTCCCCAACAATATGGTCCTTAGAATGTTTCTTTGTTTGTCTTTACTTGTCAGGTTGCTTTGAGAAATGATAAATACGGTAATGTTAGTGCTGCTTATTTTGTAACTTTGTACAAATTTTATTTCATAGTTAGAATTATAATTTAACAACATATCATCAGTGGCACCGACATTTTGACATGAACATGTGTGAGTGCAATGATTACCACGTTACTGGTGGAGATTTAGGAGTTTCCGTACCAAAATGAATCCATGTGTTTTTACACAATCGATCGCACGCACGAACCCAAATGTGATATCACACAGCATTGTTTTATTCGCCATCATGTCTCCAATTGTCTTTTGCCACCTTTTTTTTTAATTTTGTTTACTTATTATTCATTTTATATTTTTTAATGTATACTTTGATTTAACTTTTTAGAATTGATGTTCAAATATTTTCATCATTTATTTTACATGGCCTCATTGTCAGTTAATCTTAACTTAAACTTACAAAATTGAACCTTTGCAGCCTTGTCACATTAACTGGCTCAATTAACCCGACAAGTCGATTATTGAATCCAAAGCCCTCCCTGTAGTCACCTATCTTGCCACTATCATCGCCGAGTCAGGCATTTATACATGTAAACGTAAATGTCTGCTTTATGGCCTTCTTCCCCCGAGAATAGAATTAAAGTAGAACCCCCAGTTAAGACCAACTCTCTATGGAGACCACCTCTATAATAAGACCAACTTTTCACGGTCCCAAACCCTTCATAAAGCTTCCAAAATGAACCTCTGTATAGAGACCACCTCTCTATTGAGACCACCTAACACTGGTCCCAAAGGTGGTCCTAATAGAGAGGTTCTACTGTGTAATGAATGATAGACCGTAACGTTGAATGTTGTAACACGCAACTGATGAAACCTCAATGACATCAAAATATACATTAAAGGACATTAATGATTTATAGTTTGGAAATGTTGAGATTTGTGTGTTTAAGTGAACATTTCCTTCTTATGAACTATGTGTAAAGCTGCTCCAAAAATTAACAGTGTCGTTGTTGCAGCTTCTTAAACATAAAATTGTGGGAATGAAAACTTAAAATGCAGCACCTGAACATCTGAGTCATAATTGTTTTAGTTTTACTGTGTCCCTGATCCATATTAAATGGCAGTCCTCTATACAAAGTGATCAACTGTGAAGGAGTTTGCATTGTGACTAGAAATCGTAAATGTGAAATTTAAGGTTGTTCAAACATTAAGGTAATATCACGAAGTGAATATAATGGGACGCAATGGCAAACCACAGTGGGTCGACATAATGGCAACCCATCAGTGATCAAAAATCCCACAAAGGAAACATCTATTGAGAAAACTTTCAGCAGAGAGAGGGTTTCAGAAGCCATGACCACAAAAGATAATCCACACTGGGTGAGAAACCATATGCATGTAGTGAATGGCCAGCAGATGTCTAAGTTCAAGTAAGTGTTTTGGTGACAGTAGCAGCTTGACTAGCCACATGAGAATCCACACACTGGGGAGAAAAGAATATCAGTGTACATTATTAATGCAATCCATTCAGCAAGAAATCTGAAAACCAATGAAACCACCTAGAAACCTTTTTTGGGGTTTTGTATAAGGTTTTCCCAAGGGGGGCTTTGTTCCAATGGACCAAAAGGGAAAAAAAGAAAAAGTACAGGGGGGAAAAAATTTTTCCCAGTTTGAAACCAAAGCCCCAAGAAAACCTTTTTATGGATATTTTTAAACATTTAATTAAGGCCCAAAGAAAAAAACCCCAAAGACTGTAAAAGCCAAAATGAAAAGGGAACATTGAACATCGTTTTTTAAAAATTTTAAATTATTTTTAGGTGTTACAAACAAAATTTTGTTTCAAAAGTTCCTCATTGGGGTTTTGTTGGCTATTTTTTCTGCACCAGATTTTAGGTTTTCTGTTGTACTTTAGGGTGGATTCTAGAATTCACTACCAAAAAAATAGTCGGCAATTTAATAGGAAGAATTTCCTCCGATCTGAAATTTTGATGTT
>JAGTTF010000403.1:0-13338 GCA_019095985.1 Streblospio benedicti
TATCAAGCATTTGAAATTACTAATATGAATATATTAGCATGTGCTTAAAAGCCGCCCGGCAACAGTCTCCCCTAGTCGTGATGTTTTATGTGTGCTGATTCTTGGGAAGAAGCCAAGCCTGAGATTGATCACGTCCTCCCTTCACGTTAGACTGAAAAGGCTATCTGCAATCTTTCTTTTCAATCTTAATTTGCATGTTTGTAAGTTTAACCTGCTATTACGTATATTTGAAATGGGTTTTTACATAATTTAAATAGAATTAGGACAATGACGTTAGCACATACAGTGGGACCACCTAGAACTATTGAGACCAAACCTATTGTACGATTATTGTTTTCATGGACCCAAACCTTCAGAAAGAGGTAAACATAACCTCAATACATATAATGCATATCAATACCTAATGAAACCATTTGCGGTCAGCACCTATGGCTGTCCTAACAGAGGTGTTGCTGTATCTATGTGTATGAAAAGTGCTTGGTTCGTGGGAATACCATCATTGCCCCTCTGGGTCAAACGGACAAAACATCATCAAAATATATTCTTATTCAGTTTTGGTGATGCTATCATAATCATAAACAGTCCTGCATTAATAGACGAGCTGATCCCGTCACAGACAGAGGTCCAAAACAGACCCTGTGCCAGAACGTACACGCTCAAATACCTACCCTGTCCAGCGATATGCCGTCACTGCATTTAACAATATGATGGAGCCCCCCTACCCCTACCCCTCCCCTCGGGAGTACATGAAGGAAAGCCAAAATTTACCAATAAAAAGTCATCATAAGTGATATCAAACATAGTTTCACTGTCTTACTTTACCATATATAAACCTTTTTGACACGTATCATGCATGAAGGGCACCCTATTATATGCAATGCCCTTCAACTCCTTTTCAAACAAATCACTACGTATCAATTAAGTCGCACAACCCACAATATCCAATGACACGATTCTGTACTTGCAACGTGATGTAGAATTCTATAGCAGCGACAACATGGAGTCATGTTCAGCGATGTATCTTACTTCAATCTTTCCTCCATTAGGATTGTTCATACAATGTCCCCAGATTTACTTTTGATTAGCTATATATGTATGCCCCAAAACGTCACCTCCCTGTCCCCCCCCCAATCACTGCCTCTGTAGTCTGTACTCCCCACCAGATTGAAAAAAGCCCGCAAACGCGTTTTTTAATCAGAAAAATCATTACGTGAAATTATGCAAATACATACTCATGATACATCGTTGGAAAGCTGAGGATGTAAGCTACAGCCTGGTGCAATCGGGGACGTGATAGTGGCAATATTGGCTGAGATATTCAACAACAACCGAGGCCAGTGCTTGCAAAAACCGCCTAAATTGGACGCGTTTTTGTTTGTCGCTCGGACAGTAATTTCGATAATCCCCCCAGCGACCACACGTTTTGAAGCTCACATTGTGGGCTACAAGCTGGTGAAATTTCAATGTTGTCGTGCAAATAGTCACCGAGTAATAAGCTTGTAAGCTGGAGCGACCGCCGGTGGAATGAGAGGGGGTGCCTCCACGTTTTGGCCTATATCTCAAAGACTATTATAGATATGATGTCACATGACCACTCGTTGGAAAGCTAACATTCTGGGCTACAAGAGGGTGGGGGAGGGCGCGCGAAAATTAGCACAGAAAAAAAAAAAAAAAAAAAAAAAAAACAAGTCCAGAGTTGCGAAATCCACTTTCTTTTGCCCATATCTCAGCCAATATTGACTCTATCAACAAACGACAAGCACCAGGCTGTAGCTCTTACGACTTTCTTTCGGATGGCATAGGTTACGTAGATAAAGCTCAATTACACACTTAGTTATAACGCATTTAAATTTTTTTTTTTGATTTTTTCGTTTTTTGGTCACCGTTTTTGCCTCGTAGCGCGCTTACTATTGGTCTTACGAAAAATAAGGTTAGCTCATCGCGAAGCGCGGGAAAAATTCTACTATATTGATTTTTTACTTTTTAGCCGAAACGCGTTTTAAGCCAGTTTTTTTACGTTTTAACACACCCACTTATTAAATTTTTGATTTTTTGGGGTTTTTTTTGTTATTTTTCTCGCTTATTATTGCGTCTACGAAAAAAAACAATAACTCATTTTGAAGGTGAAGTCAAGATCTACATTTTTTACTTCTGTCATTTTTTGGCTAAAATGCGTTTTAAGCGAGCTGTATAAGCAATAATGCGCCCAGTTTGGCAATTTTTGCCTTTTTTGACTTTTTGGCCTTGAATTTCTCAGCGGCTATTGCCATTATCAAAAAACGGTTTGCACCAGGCTGTAGCTTGCAAATTTCCCTTTCAGATGGCATATCATACATAGATAAAGCTCAATTACTTACTTACTTTTAACGCGTTTATTACGGTTGAGCTTGATTTTTTTGCATTTTGTGCTTATTCTAGCGCTTCTAGCGCGCTTATTTTTAGTCGTACGAAAAAAATCGTTAGCTCATCGCGAAGCGCGGGAAAAATTCTACCAAGCCTTAGTAACTTTTGAGATCGGACGCGTTTTAAGCCACTTTTTTGACGTTTTGAAAAAAACGTTTTAAAAAAAGACCACCTCTGCAATGGGTTAGGGTTAGTTAGGGTTAGGGTTAGTTAGGGTTAGGGTTAGGGTTAGGGTTAGGGTTAGGGTTAGGGTTAGGGTTAGTGGGGTACTGATTACCCCCCATAGGGGTTCTGCCTGGGGTACGGATTCCCCCCCCCCATTTCACTTCTGCCGAAAAAAGTACGGATCGGCTGCCCCCCCCATTTCATTTCTGCCGTGAAAGTACGGATTACCCCCCCAACTTCTGCCACACAAAGTAAAACGGATTATCCCCCCATTTCACTTCTGCCGTTTATTCAAAAATTATACCCCCAAATTTGAAATAAATCCAGTTGTGAGCAAATTATCAACAACAGATGTTTGAAATCAGAAAAAATATTGTTTCTTTTTATTTGTACAAATTTTAAAAGTTAAGCTTTATTAAAAATGCAGGTTATTTAGTGTACATTTTTACAAGTTAAATTTATTAAAAATGCAGGTTTTGTCCTTATACACTTATGTTAATTTTTCAGAACACTTATTTTCATTTGACATTACACATCATATTTTTTTCAACTGCAGTCAATCTCGTCCATACAAGTGAAGAAAAACTCTGCAGTATAATTCATTCTTCAAATGTACTCACTGTTTAAATACAAAATTGGTATCATTGAAAAATTGATATTGTGTGGATAAACTATACAAACAATCTATGTCCTTAAAATCAACCAATTAGAGACATAGTTTTCATTCTCTTTTTTCAGCAAGTGTCTATGGACCTGCACAAGATAAATACAACTTCTCAAAGGAGCCAACATTTAATGGACAGCATGCACTATTCAGCATGGTTAATATAGAGACAAATTGACGAATTTCATTACAGAATCTTCATTATCTCAATGTGCAATTGTTTTACATCAGCTCACATTTGTGAGAACATTCCAATTCAAATACTCAAATATAAAAAAAATTGAAAAAAACACATTCACACATACACACCATGAAAGATGTAGGATAAAAGAAAAGCAGCAAGTATCCATTATTATACTATCTGTTGTTTACAAGTTACAATTTCATGCAAAAATGCTCAATACAAGTGCCAATGCTATTTTGTTTACAGTTTACACAAAAATAGGATACAGTTTTATACAAAATGACTAAAAGTTGAACATATGATTTATGCTTGAATATTTACATGTCACCAGGAATAGATGTCACAGGCTAATACAAAATAGATTAAAAAATAGCCATTTTAAGTGTACTTGAAAAAACAACCTTTTTGCCATTATTTCATTATTTGATGGAAAGTGAGGTACATATAGATAGAAAAGTACAACGTTTCTAAGACTAAATATTCATAACTTCTAGTTGGAATTTGCGTATAATATTCTTTCTCACATACATAGATTTCTTCTATATTGTATCCATTTGTAACCTTTCTTTATTTTGCTTGCATTGTTCTGAGGTCGACTTCTTCACCTAGACATTTTAGTACTTCAACTCCCATCGTATATATGAGCATTATATGTTCAAATGTACATTGTTCACCAGAAACAACTGACAATGCAAAACATTAAACAAATATTACAAAGTAACACAAAAAACAGAATTCATTGAGTCGTCAATCATCAAGTTTCTCTATTAGAATGATGTTCATCAAAATCACTAAAACTGGGCGGCGGAACATGCTGCTGCCTGGTGCCCCAAAACTGAGAACAAACCTTGAATTATGACCCCCCTGACCCCCCCCCAATCACTGCCTCTGTAGTCTGTACTCCCCCCCCACCAGATTGAAAAAAAGCCCCAAACAAATTTTTTAATCACACAAAAATCATTTGAAATTATGCAAATACATACTTATGATACATGGTTGGAAAGTTGAGGATAAAAAGCTACAGCCTGGTGCAATCGGGGACGTGATAGTGGCAATATTGGCTGAGATATTCAACAACAACCGAGGCCAGTGCTTGCAAAAAACCGCCCTAAATTGGACGCGTTTTTGTTTGTCGGTCGGACAGTAATTTCGATATCCCCCCCCCCCCCGACCACACGTTTTGAAGCTTACATTGTGGGCTACAAGCTGGTAAAATTTCAATGTTGTCGTGCAAATAGTCACCGAGTAATAAGCTTGTAAGCTGGAGCGACCACCGGTGGAATGAGAGGGGGTGCCTCCACGTTTTGGCCTATATCTCAAAGACTATTATAGATATGATGTCACATGACCACTCGTTGGAAAGCTAACATTCTGGGCTACAAGAGGGTGGGGGAGGGCGCGCGAAAATAGCACCAGAAATCGTAAAAAAAAAAAAAAAAAAAAAAAAAACAAGTCCAGAGTTGCGAAATCCACTTTCTTTTGCCCATATCTCAGCTAATATTGACTCTATCAACAAACGACAAGCACCAGGCTGTAGATCTTACGACTTTCTTTCAGATGGCATAGGTTACGTAGATAAAGCTCAATTACACACTTAGTTATAACGCTTTTAAAATTTTTTTTTTGATTTTTCCGTTTTTTGGTCACCGTTTTTGCCTCGTAGCGCGCTTACTATTGGTCTTACGAAAAATAAGGTTAGCTCATCGCGAAGCGCGGGAAAAATTCTACTATATTGATTTTTTACTTTTTAGCCGAAACGCGTTTTAAGCCACTTTTTTTACGTTTTAACACACCCACTTATTAAATTTTTGATTTTTGGGGTTTTTTTTTGTTATTTTTCTCGCTTATTATTGCGTCTACGAAAAAAAAACAATAACTCATTTTGAAGGTGAAGTCAATATCTACATTTTTTACTTCCGTCATTTTTTGGCTAAAATGCGTTTTAAGCGAGCTGTATAAGCAATAATGCGCCCAGTTTGGCAATTTTTGCCTTTTTTGACTTTTTGGCCTTGAATTTCTCAGCGGCTATTGCCATTATCAAAAAACGGTTTGCACCAGGCTGTAGCTTGCAAATTTCCCTTTCAGATGGCATATCATACATAGATAAAGCTCAATTACTTACTTACTTTTAACGCGTTTATTACGGGTTGCTTTTTTTTGCATTTTGTGCTTATTCTAGCGCTTCTAGCGCGCTTATTTTTAGTCGTACGAAAAAAATCGTTAGCTCATCGCGAAGCGCGGGAAAAATTCTACCAAGCCTTAGTAACTTTTGAGATCGGACGCGTTTTAAGCCACTTTTTTGACGTTTTAAAAAAAACGTTTTAAAAAAAGACCACCTCTGCAATGGGTTAGGGTTAGTTAGGGTTAGGGTTAGTTAGGGTTAGGGTTAGGGTTAGGGTTAGGGTTAGGGTTAGGGTTAGGGTTAGGGTTAGGGTTAGGGTACGGGTACCCCCATTTCACTTCTGCCGTGGAAAGTAACGGAAACCCCCCATTTCACTTCTGCCGTCAAGTACGGATTACCCCCCATTTCACTTCTGCCGTAAAGTACGGATTACCCCCCCATTTCACTTCTGCCGTCATTCAACAAGTTGTGCAAATTTAAATAAATCCAGTTCTGCAAATTATCCAGAAAAGCAGAAAATATAGGTTATTTAGTGTACATTTTTACAAGTTAAGCTTTATTAAAAATGCAGGTTTCGTGCTTATACACTTACTCTAATTTGTTGCAGAACACTTATTTTCATTTGACATTACACATCATATTTTTTTCAACTGCAGTCAATCTCGTCCATACAAGTGAAGAAAAACTCGGCAGTATAATTCATTCTTCAAATGTACTCACTGTTTAAATACAAAATTGGTATCATGAAAAAAATTGATATTGTGTGGATAAACTATACAAACAATCTATGTCCTTAAAATCAACCAATTAGAGACATAGTTTTCATTCTCTTTTTTTCAGCAAGTGTCTATGGACCTGCACAAGATAAATACAACTTCTCAAAGCAGCCAACATTTAATGGACAGCATGCACTATTCAGCATGGTGAATATAGAGACAAATTGACGAATTTCATTACAGAATCTTCATTATCTCAATGTGCAATTGTTTTACATCAGCTCACATTTGTGAGAACATTCCAATTCAAATACTTAAATACAAAATTGAAAAACACATTCACATACACACCATGAAAGATGTAGGATAAAAGAAAAGCAGCAAGTATCCATTATTATACTATCTGTTGTTTACAAGTTACAATTTCATGCAAAAATGCTCAATACAAGTGCCAATGCTATTTTGTTTACAGTTTACACAAAAATAGGATACAGTTTTATACAAAATGACTAAAAGTTGAACATATGATTTATGCTTGAATATTTACATGTCACCAGGAATAGATGTCATAAGGCAAAAATACAAAATAAGATTAATCAAACATAGATAAATTTCACTTGTTTTGCCATTTTATATGTAATTGTATTTTGACCTTTCTTTATTTTGGTCATTGTTCTGAGCTATACATGTAGTATGTTGTCAGCTAATGAAAATTAGTACATTTTCCTTTTCAAACTCCTGTCAAAGCATGGTATATATGAGCATTATATGTTCAAATGTACATTGTCCTTCTGAAACAACTGACAATGCGCTGATTAAACAAATATTACAAAGTAACACAAAAACATGTTCATTGTCGTAATCAATCATCAAGTTGCTCTTTAGAATGATGTTCAAAATGTAAAACTCGCGGAGAACATGCTGCTTGAATTATGACTATAAATGACCACCCCCCCCCCCCCCCAATCACTGCCTCTGTAGTTTTCCCCCACGGCAGATTGAAAAAAGCCCGCAAACAATTTTTTAATCAGAAAAATCATTACGTGAAATTATGCAAATACATACTTATGATACATGGTTGGAAAGCTGAGGATAAAAAGCTACAGCCTGGTGCAATCGGGGACGTGATAGTGGCAATATTGGCTGAGATATTCAACAACAACCGAGGCCAGTGCTTGCAAAAACCGCCTAAATTGGACGCGTTTTTGTTTGTCGGTCGGACAGTAATTTCGATAATTCCCCCCCCGACCACACGTTTTGAAGCTTACATTGTGGGCTACAAGCTGGTAAAATTTCAATGTTGTCGTGCAAATAGTCACCGAGTAATAAGCTTGTAAGCTGGAGCGACCGCCAGTGGAATGAGAGGGGGTGCCTCCACGTTTTGGCCTATATCTCAAAGACTATTATAGATATGATAAAAAAAAAACCCCCCCCCCCCCCCAAAAAAAGGGGTTTTTTTTTTTCCCCCCCAAAAAAGGGGGGTTTTTAAAAAAAACCCTTTTGCCAAAAAAAAAATTAAACGGGGTTTGGGGAAAATTTTTTTTGGGCCTTTTTTTAAAAAAAAAAAAAAAGGGGGGGGTTTTTTTTTTTTTCCCCCCCCCGTTTAAAAAACCCCCCCCCCCCAAAAAAACTTTAAAATTTAAGGGGGCCCCCTTGGAAAAAAATTTTGGGGGGGGGGGAAAAAAAACCCCCCAAAAAAAAAAAAAAAAAGGGAAAAATTTTTTTTTTTTTAAAACTAAATTTTCCCCCAAAAAAAAGGGGGGGGGAAAAAAAATTTTTTTAAAAAAAAAATTAAAAAAACCTTTCCCCCCTTTTTTTAAAAAATTTTTTTTTTTTTTTTTTTTTTTTTTCTTTTTTTTTTAAAAAAAACCTTTAAAAAAAATTTAAAAATTTTTTTTTTTTTTTTTTTTTCCCCTTTTCCCTTTTCCCTTTTTTTTAAAAAAAAAAAAATTTTTTTTTTTTTTTTTTTTTTATTTTAAAAAAAAAAACTTTTTTTTTCAAACCCCTTTTTTTTTTTTTTTTTTTTTTTTTTTGCTTTTTGGTTTTTTTAAATTTTTTTAAATTTAATTTGGTTTTTTAAAAGGTTTTTTGGGGAAAGGGGGGGTTTTTTTGGAAAAAAAATTAAAAATTTTTTTTTCCTTTTTTAAATTTTTTAATTTTTTTTTATTTTTTTTTTTTTTAAAAAAAAGGGAAACCAAAGGGGAAAAAATTTTATTAAATTTTAAATTTTTTTTTTTTTTGTTTTTAAAAATTTTTTTTTTTCCCCTTTTTTTTTTTTAAAAAAGGGGGGGCCCGGGGGAAAAAAAAACCCCCCCCTTTTTTTGAAAAACCCCCCCCCCCCTTTTTTTTTAAAAATTTTTTGGGGGCCCGGGTTAAATTTTTTTTTGGGGGGGTTTTTTTTTTTTTCCCCCCCCCCCCCCCCCCCCCTTTAAAAACCCCCCCTTTAAATTTTTTTTTGGGCCCCCCCCCAATTTCCCCCAAAATTCCCCCCTTTTTTTTAAAACCGGTTTTTTCCTTTTTTTTGGGGGGGTTTTTTTTCCCCCAAAAAATTCCCCTTTTTTTTTTTTAAAAAAAACCCCCCCCCTTTTTTTTAAAAATTTTTTTTTTCCCAAAAAAAAACCCCCTTAGATTTCCCCCCCCAAAAAAACCCCCCGGGTTTTTTTTTTTTAAAAAAATTTTTTTAAAAAAAAAAAATTTTTTTTTAATTTTAAAGGTTAAAAACCCGGGGCCCCCGGGGGTTTTTTTTTTCCCCAAAAAAATTTTTTTTTAAACCCCCCTTCAAAAAATTTTTTAAAAACCCCTTTTTTTTTAAAAAAAAAATTTTTTTTAAAAAATTTTTTAATTTTTTTTTTTTTAAAAAAAAAAAATTTTGGGAAAAATTTTTTAAAAATGGGCCCCAAAACCCGGCCCCTTTTTTTAAAAAAAAAAAAACCCCCCCCCCAAAAAAAAAAAAACAAAATTTTTTTAAAATAAAAAAAGGGGAAAACCCCCCCCAAAAATTTTTTCCCCCTTTTTAAAAAGGGGTTTTTAAAATTTATTTCCCCCCCCCCAAAAACCCCCCCTCAAAAAAAATTTTTTTTACCCAAAAAAAAAACCCTTTTTTTGGGCCCCCCCCCAAAAAAAAAAAACCCCCTTTCCCAAAAACCCCCCAAGAAACCCCCCCCTTTTAAAAACCCCACCCAAAAAAAAAACCCCCCCCCCCCCCAAAATTTTTTTTAAAAAAAAAAAACCAAAAAAAAAAAGGGTTTTCCCGGAAAATTTTTCCCCATTAAAATTTTTAAAATTCCCGTTTTTTTTTAAAAATTTTTTTTTTAAAACCCCCCCCCCCGGTTTTTTTTCCCCCCCCAAAAAAACCCCAAATTTTTTTTAAAATTTTAAAAAATTTTGGAAAATTTTTTTTAAAAAGATAATTAAACCCTTTTTCCAAAAATTGGGGGGGTTTTTTTTTTTTTTTTAAAAACCCCCCCTTTTTCCCAAAAACCCCCCTTTCCCCCCCTTTTTTCCCGTATTGCCCCCCCCCCCCCTTTTTTTTTTTTTAAAAAAATTTAAAAATTTTTTTTTTAAATTTTTTTAAAAAATGGAACCCCCGGGGGGGGGGGGGGGGGGGTTTTTTTTTTTTAAAACCCCAAAAAAATTTTTTTTTGGGGGTGGAAAAAAAAAAAAAAAACCCCCCTTTTTTTTAAATTTAATTTTTGGGGTTTTCAAAAGGAAAAAAAGGGTGGCCCCCGGGGGGGGGGGTTTTTTAATTAAATTTTAAAATTTTTCCCCCCTTTTTTTTTTTTTTTCCCGGGGGGGGGCCCCCCGGGAAAAAAAAAAAAAAAAAAAAACCCCCGGGAAAAACCCCCTTTTTAAAATTTTTTTTTTTAAATTTTAAACCCCCCCCCCCTTTTTTTTTTTTTTTTTTTTTTTTTTAAAAAAAAATTTTTAAAAAAAAAAAATTTTTTTTTTTTTTTTCCTTTTTTTGGGGTTTTTCCCTTTTGGGGTTTTTTTTTTTTAAAAAAAAATTTTTTTAAATTTTTTTTTAAAAAAATTTTTTAAATTTTTTTTTTTTTCCAAAAAGGGTTTTTAAAAAATTTTTTTTTTTTTTTTCCCCTTTTAAATTTTTTTTTTTTTTTTTTTTTTTTTTTTTTTTAAAAAAAAATTTTTTTTTTTTGAAACTTTTTTTTTTTTTTTTTGGAAAAAAAAATTTTCCTGCCCCCCCCTTTTTTTTTTTTTTTTTTTGGTTTTTTTCCCAAAAAAAAAAAAAGGGCCCCCTGAAGGGAAATTTTTTTGGGGGGGGGTTTTTTTCCCCCCCCCCTTTTGCCGGTTTGGGCCCCTTTTTTTTGCCCTTTTTTTCCCCTTTTTTTTTTCCCCAAAAAAAAAAATTTTTTGGGAAAGGGGAAAATTTTTTTCCCCGGGAAAGGGCCCCCCCTTTTTTTTTTTAAAAAAATTTTAAAAATTTTTTTTTTTTTAAAAAAAAAAAAAAAAGGAAAATTTTTCCCCCCCCCCAAAAAAAACCCCCCCTTTTTTTTTTTGCCCAAACAATTTTTTTTTAAAAAAAACCTTTGGTTAAAAAAATTTTTTTTGGGAAAACCCCTTCCCCCCTTTCCCCCGGGGAAATTTTGGTTACCCCAAAACCCCCCCCAAGGGCCCCCCTTATTTCCAAGGTTTAAAATTTTTTTTTTTTAATTTTAAATTTTTTTTTAAAAAAAAATTTTTAAAAATTTTTTTTTAAAAAAAAAAAAAACCCCCTTTTTTGGGGGGGTTTTTTGGGAAATTTTTCCCCAAAATATTTAAATTTTTTTTAAAAAAAATTTAAAAAAAACCCCCCCCCAAACTTTTTTTTCCTTTTGGGGAAAAAACCCGGGGGGAACAAAAATTTTTTTAATTTAAAAAAAAATTTTTTTTTCCAAACTTTTTTGGGTTTTAAAAAAATTTTTAAAAAAATTTTTAAAAATTTTTTTTTTAAAAAAATTTTTCCCCCCAAAAAGGGGGCCCCCAAAAAGGGAAAAAATTTAAAAAAATTTTTTAAAAACCCCCCCAAAAAGGGAAAAAATTTAAAAAAAATGGGCCCCCCCCTTTAAAACCCCCCCCGGGTTTGGGGGGGGAAAAAAAATTAAAAAAAAAGTGTTTTTTCCTTTTTTTTGGGGAAAAACCCCCAAAAATTTTTCCCCTTTTTGGGGCCCCCAAAAAAATTTTTTTTTTTTCCCCTTTTTTCCCCCCAAAAAACCCCCCAAAAAAAAAAAAAGGGGGGGGGGAAATTTTCCCCCAAAAAATTTTAAAATTTAAAAATTTTTTCCCCCCCCCTTTTTTCCCCCCAAAAAAAAGGGCCTTTTTTTTAAAAAAATTTAAAAAAAAACCCCCCCCCCCCCGTAATTTCCCCTTTTTTGAAAAGCCCGAAATTTTTTAAAAAATTTTTTTAAAAAAAAAAATTTTTTTAAAAAAAAAAAGAAGGCCCCCCGGGGTTTTTTTAAAGGGAAAAACCCCCCGGGGCCCTTCCAAAATTTTTAAATTTTTTTTTCCCCCCTTTTTTTTTTAAAAAAAAACCCAAAAAATTTTTTTAAAAAAAAATTTTTGGTTTTATTCCCCCTTTTGGGCCGGGGGAATTAAAAAATTTTTAAAAATTTTTTTTCCCCCCTTTTTTTTAAAAAAAAAAACCCGGGGTAAAAGGGGGGGAAAAAGGGGGTTTGGGGGGGAAAAAAACCCAAAAAAAAAAAAACCCCCCCTTTTTTTTTTTTTTCCCCCCCCCCCCGACCCCCCAAAAGGGGGGGAAAACCTTTTTTTGGGGGGACCAAAAAAATTTAAAAACCCCCCCAAAAAAAAATTTTTTTTATTTTTTTCCCCCTTTTTTGGGTTCCTTTTTCCCAAAAAAAAAACCCCCCGGGGGGGGCCCAAAAAAACCCCCCAAAAAAAAAAAAAAAAAATTTTTCCCAAAAAACCCCCCAAAAATTTTTTTTTTTGGGTTTTTTTAAATTTTTAAAATTTTGGGGAAAAAAAAAATTTTTTAAAAAATCAATTTTTTTTTTAAAATTTTTTTTTTTTTTTTTTTTTTAACCTTTTGCCCCCGGGTTTTTTTTTTTTTAAAAAAAATTT
The DNA here is from genome assembly GCA_019095985.1 of Streblospio benedicti. Taxonomy (NCBI): domain Eukaryota; kingdom Metazoa; phylum Annelida; class Polychaeta; order Spionida; family Spionidae; genus Streblospio; species Streblospio benedicti. The sequence continues at coordinate 12,327 of JAGTTF010000403.1, forward strand.
CCCCAAAAAAAACAAAAATTTTTTTTTTTTTTTTTTTAACCCCTTTTTTTTAAAAAAAAAATTTTTTTTTGGTTTTTTGGGGGGGGTTTTTTTTTTTTTTTTTTTTAAAAAAAAAAAATTTTTTGGGGAAAAAATTTCCTTTTTTTTTTGGGAAATTTTTCCAAAATTTGGGTTTTTTTTTTGGTTAAAAAATTTTTTTTTTTTTTTTTGGTTTTTTTAAAAAAAAAATTTTTTTAAAAAAGGTTTGGGGGGGCCCCCCCCCCCCCCCCCAAAAAAAAAAAACCCCCCCCCCCCTTTTTTTTTTTTTTTTTTCCCCCCCTTTTTTTTTTTCCCCTTTCCCCCCTTTTTTTCCCTTTAAAAACCCCTTTTTTCCCCCGGGAAAAAAAGCCCCCTTTTTTTAACCCCTTTTTTTTCCTTTTTTTTTTAAAAACCTTTTTTTAAAACCCCCCAAAAAAAAGGGGGGGGAAAAAAAAAAGGAAAATTTTAACCCCCCCCCCCCTTTTTTTTCCCCGGGGGCCCCCCCCCTTTTTTGGAAAAAAAAATTTTTTTTTTTAAAAAAAAACCCCCCCAAACCCCCTTTTTTTTCCCCTTTTTGGGGCCAACCGGTTACCCCCCCCTTTTGGGGAAAAAAAAACCCCCCTTTTTTCCTTTTTTTTTTTTCCCTTTTTTTTTTAAAGTTTTTTAAAAATTTTAAAAAAGGGGGTTTTCAATACTTTCCCCAAAAAAAAAAAAAACCCTTTTTTTTTCCCCGGGGAAAAAAAAAAAAATTTAAATTTTAAAAATTAAATTTTTTTTTTTTTAAAAGGGGGGCCCCCCCCCCTTTTTTTGGGGTTTTTTCCCTTTTTTGGGGGGGCTGGTTTTCCCCTTCCCCCCCAAAAAAAAACCCCTTTTTTTTTTTTTAATTTTTGTTTTAAAAAAAAAATTTTTTTTAAATTTTTTTTTTTAAAAAAAAGAATTTAAAAAAAACCCCCCCAAATTTCCCCAAAAAACCCCCCCCCCTATTTAAAAATTT
>JAGTTF010000404.1:0-18725 GCA_019095985.1 Streblospio benedicti
AAAGTCATGTGTAATGTTTATGTGGGGCACGTGACACTAACATGAGGAGATCCATGATACTTCAAAAAGAAATTTGTTGTGTATTGATAAATAGCGTAGATTGTTTATAAAATATATCTCTTATTATGCTTATTATTCTCAGTATAGTGATAACTGAATAATTCTCATGATCCGTATGTGATATAATTACATTTTCTTTTGATGAATTTCAATAACAATGGAAGTGATCAAATTCAGCATAACACCATGTTACCATTTTAGCTTTCACATGTCGTTTCGGCAGTGACCCATCCTGCGCCTTCCCCTGTAACTGCGCGCTGACGGGAGACATGCGGAGACATGTGTCACCGGATGGACACAGCTGCCGGGTGGATATGGCTGGGGAGGGGAGGGATGTCTTGATGAGAGACGTTTTAAATATAAGTATAATGCAGGGCATTCAGGATATGACAGGGCTGGGGGAGGGGATTTTCAAAAAATACTGTGAAAATTAATGGCCCCCTCGATGTCTTGTGACCCCCTTTAAATGCATGTGGATGAGTCAACAGTTAACACAATCATTGTCGTTAAATCAAATTCTAATTTCAAAATATAAAAACAGTAAATTTTAGCATTCTCAAAAATTATGTTGCTGTGAAAAATTCATAGCCCCCCACCCCCACCCCATATGTGAGCAAAAGTTCATGGCCCGCCTAAAATCCTCCTACCCCACATTGTCATAAATACTGAATGGTCCCTTATCAGTTGCCAAACAATATTTCTCATACTATTCAACCAAGGTTGGTAACTTGGCCATAAATTTCGTTCAATTTCATGATTAGTAAACTAAGCATTAATCCTGAAAATATCAGCATTACGGTGCACAGATATTTAAGAATACATTCATTAGAACAAATAGATACGCCGAAAAAATATCACACCCTAATCACCTAAATATTACGTAGTGTAATAATGTTTCAAAGTATCCCATCCATATCAACTATTTGTTCAATCATTATTGTTTTGAAACGTGTATATCGCAGGTAACGTTGCCTACAACAAGCCGGCCACACAGTCGGGTACTTGGGGTGGTCACACGGCAGACAGAGCAGTGGACGGTAACACTAATCCAAATCTAGAAAACGGCGGGTCATGCGCTCACCCAGACTCCTCTCAGTCTGGATATACGCCTCATAAAGAACCCGCCTGGTGGATGGTGGATCTGGGGGGACGTATACGTGATCCAAAAATGTCACCATGTACAACAGAATGGATTGTGGGTACCTTCTTGTAGATTTACTCTGTCGGTAATTTTGTTGAATTTACATATTAAGATTACTTATTGTGCAAAACATCATAGACTGATTTTGTTTTTGATTTCCTATCATATATTGACCTATTTTAATTAATTTCATTGCATAACAATTCATTCCATGACATTAGATTACATTGCAATATATGCTTGCATTACATTATATTTACATTACATCCATGATATATGGTCAATAATGGCACCAGGTCATTTATCAATGATAATGAAAGTGAGTTCTAATTTTACAGATGCCTCTGAACGAACCAGTCGATTTACGATCTTTGTGGGTAACAGCTCCAATGTTCACACCAACACCGCTGTATGCCACTACAGATTTATACAATTTACGATAGCAGTTGACACGATGTCGTGCACAACATTTAGTGGGCCGCTTTGTGAGCATCGTCAAAGATCCTGACTTCTTGACAGTCACGTGATGAACTTCTGTGAGGTGGTCGTCATGGGGCATAAGTTTATAGGTAAGACTGGGTTGCTGTCAATATGTGACATAATACACACTTAAGATTGTTGATATATCCACAATGAATTATAGATTCATAGAGTATATTGTTTTAACCTTTTGAAACTCATGAGTTAACTATGGATGAACTATCACCGTGTAATCCATAAAAGGTAAAATTACTGTATTTGATATTCAGGGAGCTTGTTTTCACCTGCAACTGATCAAACAATTTAGTGAATCTAATGTGTATTCATATCGTCATGCTTTATGAACACTTTGTTTCAAATTTCTTGCCAGCCACGTCCTGCAAAGATTTTGCATTAATTATCAGTGATAAGCACCTTTATGTAAAATAGCCTCAATATTACTTTAGCGCATCTAACTACTTTATCTTATTCATGTTATCATGGTTTCCTGTCAGACTGCTCCGTCTGCTCCTCCTCCTCCTCCTGTGACGGCCTGACCGGCTGTGACATGTGTCCTTTAGGGAATAAAAAAGCCTGACTAGGCTGGTACCTCTAATAACGAACGTACTTATATTAAACTGCTGATTGAGAATCCATTAAAAGGAGTTATATGTTTCATTTAAAAGAAGCTAAATTATTATGATTTTCGTAAGCGCCTGTTAACCTGGCAACTGTTTCAGTAGTGCTGTCTGGATAGCATGCATACCCATTGCAGACTGTGATCCTGGCAGATTTGGTGTCAACTGTGAAGGAGGTGTTTTTGTTATAACTTAGAGGCGTGTAGGGCGCCGTTAGTGGTGAATGCCCCTAATGGCTGCCAGGATTGGTTTGTGCGTGATTCTTGCAGCCAGGAAATATGTAAAGTTTATATATCGTATGTTAATGAATCAAGGAAAATGAAAACCATATGGATAAAAGCAAACTGATTTTTTCTTTAATATTTGATAAATAGTGGGCGATTATAAGTTTATAGCATACATGCGCCAGATCAGACTATTGTGCACTTACCATGAACAGAATTCAATTGTTTTGTTTTAGATTCCTTAGACATGTCATCTCTAAACACCTAATTTATAGCCTTGCAACTGATAAACCTTACCATTCAATTTCAAAATTAGCATCATATGTTTGATGGACGCTACTATTCATATGATGTCAATATAAAGAAAAATGGGTCAAATTTTCATGTGCTTCGATAGATTTAACCACAATGAACGTGGATCCCACCTATAGTGGAGATCACAAACTTATCTCCCGATACAGAGTGCGTCATACGAGTTGTTCCATACAGCGAATTCACAAAACCAAAACAGGAGAGAAAACTATGGAGGGCCGGAATACCATCTCAAGAGCTAAGGCAAAAGACTCTACTTACCTACACTCACTACAGCATCTACAGCACGAACGATGGCCACAGAAACGAAAACAGCAATAACAACAAAGACACCTCCCACCGCAGCATCAACTACCCCTATGAAGTCCACTCCAGCACCCACGACACTTCCCACTACCCCCACCAAAAATTACGACAACGTCGACAGCACAAGCTCTGGCCTCGTCAATGATGCGTCTCCTCGGACGTCTTGTGTGGAATACCAGCGTGTCAGTGTGAGTAACAACATAGTGCCAAACTACAATTTCTCTACATGTGATGGGTGACTGGCATAATGTGGTAAATAAAATGTGATAACTTTCTCTGATTCAATAGTAGTTCAAGCAAGGAAAAAATAGATCAATGTTACATTGTATTATATGATGTGTTGTTGTAGGCAGCTGTACAGAGACCACTGTGATCATCCTGGGGGTCATCATCGGCGTGTTATTACTTGTCATTATCGGCCTTATTGTGGTGAACGTGACGTCTTCGTCAGGTAACGGTGTGAATAAATGATCACAGCAATGCCCATTTGATTTAAATTGGCTTATATGAATGAGCATTGTAAATACATACAGAATGTTTTTACAAATATTGGTAGAGCCAAAAGCAGACCCAGGTTTTTTAAAAGTGGGGGAGGGGCGCACAACCAGTGGATTTCATTGGTTTTGTATGCGTGAAAATTGGTGGAGAGTCGACACTCCCCCATGCAAACCAAATTGTTTGGTGTTGGAGGTAATGGCGCAGAGGACAACTACCAAGATTTGCATATGAGAAGAACGATGTGTTAATCATATACATGAACATACTATTTCGTATGGGAATTTCTAAGGACTCTCTTAACTAATAGTAATTGTTGCTTGGTTTTTTAGAAGGAACAAGCAAGAAAACCCTCAAATAAACCAACCTGTGTACTATAATAACGTGATTATGAAGGCATCCGAGACCGAAGTAGCCAGTTCACCTTATTGCAATATCCAGCCTGATGGTGTTAATTCAGCAGATGGTTGGTTACATGTACATATTAACTGCCCTGTTCTTGTTAAAGCTAAAGTGAATTATATCTTTTTTGTAGTTTGACATATTACGTCCGTATGGTTTACAAAATGAAGCATTTCAAATGAATTCATTTTAGTATTCTAGTATTATTTTTGATCCTCCCCACTCTAGGTACCGTGGCAAGCACCTACGCCCACCCAGAACCACGTACTCCCTGACCCAAGTGTCGCAATATGAGGAGCTGCCTCCACCAAACACGGGAGACTATGAGGAGGTCAATGTGCACCAGGATTGATAAATCACCTCATATATCAATTGTAGCATGTTACCACTAGTTACTGCACTTGTGTGTTGGCAAGAGTGTGTATACTTTAATATTTTATTAAAAACAATATACAGACTTCCTTCTGTTTCCGTGTTTGCAATGATATGTGATTGTGATTCAAATCCATAATTAAACGCTTGTACAGAAAATATTCAAGATGGTATCAAACAACCTTTGCAACAAATTATTTTACCTTAAAGTGGAAACTCAAATGGAGACGTGGTTCGTTAAATTGCCAAAATACACTTGTTTTAGATCTACCATGTCACACTGCAATAAATAACACCGTGTATTTTGTACCAATAGGGGCAATAATAAAGAAAAAATAGAACTTTTAATAAAAACTAGATTATTTTTATCTTGTCCAGCTAAACACTCCAAAGTTGCATACCGGGGTATTTCATGAATAAACAATGAAACAGCTGGTAAACAACAGTCCTGATTAATTCATTTTCACGTACATATCTGTTGCATCCAAGAAGAGTCCGATCAATCTGAAACAATGTTACATTGAAGCATGTGTACATATTTCAGATTTTAACAAGGGAGTTCATACATGTAGGTACGTGCGTGTCTGTACAATAGCATCGTGATATAGTTTTTAGTATAGAGGTGCTCAAAGTACGAAAAAAGATATTGAAGGCGGTGAATTCTATAACAATATTATGTTAAATATACATTAGCCTTAAATGGCGAAACAAATGAATTATTATGTATTTTTAAAAAAACGTTATCTACTGATGTTTTATATCAAATTAAATGTCATTTCTGATGTAACTGTCACATTTACAGGGGAAAGGATGGCGTGTGGCGTCTCGGAAGAAACTACTAGCGAAACGGAAACCTGAGGAGCAGCTGCGACTACCCCTCGTGCCAGTCGCCTGGCGGGAGGCGTGTGGCGGTGTGTGCACGTACACAGCGTGAGCCATCTAGGCTATGCGTGTGTGTACGAGCTGCTTCGCCGACGTTTTGCCTGGCCGGGGATGCACGAGGATGTGAAGATGATGTGCCGCGCAAAACCCCCATGCAGCACGAGTACGTCGGATTTCCGCACGAGCGGGTCGCAATTGATTTGCAAGGCCCGCTCCCAGAGACCAGCACGGGTCATCGCTATGTCTGCGTGATTCAAGACTACTTCTCCAAACGAATGGAGTTGTACCCCCTAGAACGGAAAACAGCGGAGGCAGTCGCGGATGTGCTCTTTCGGGAGTACATTGCGAGACATGGCGCCTTTCGCCGACTTCACAGCGACCAAGGAGGAGAGTTTGATAACCATCTCTGCGATGAGTTATGCAAACTGTACGGCGTCGACAGATCGCGGACCACCCGTATGCTCCTTGGAGCAACGGTATGGTGGAGAGGAGCAATAAAACCATCAAAGCTATCCTGCGAGCGTTGAACGTTCACGAGAGAGAGAATTGGGACGAAATGCTGCCGTATGTCTTTATGGCGTACAATGCAACGCCCCACGCGAGCACAGGGTTTACACCCCAGCGACTGTTTTACAGTCAGTGTACGGATCCACTACTTCCCGTGGACTTAATGTATGGGTGTGATGACAGGGCGGTACCTCAGTGTTACTCGTCCTACGTCTTTCATCAAAGGAATCTGGCCATGCAGACGGCGGAAGTTGTTCGCGAGGTCACTGGGCGGGCGGTGCAAGTGCAGATGGAGCAACAGGGTAAGCGTACAGTGAAGTCTCGCCGTTATGCGGTAGGGGATCGCGTACTGCTGTTTCACCCTCCTAATAAGAAAGAAGTACTTCATGCGCAGCCATGGATAGGCCCCTTCCAAGTGATTGAAGTGGGTAGCGACAACATCATCAAGATTCAGATGCACACCGACACCCCGAGTAAGTCGGGGCGAGGCCGCAGACCAATCAAGGAGAAATGGGTTAACACGAGAAATGTTAAGCCCTTCGTGGAGACAGAGGCGCGGGCCCTAGTGGTCATGTCGCCGCAGCACTCTTCATATTCGAAGAAGGTCGCTAGTGCAAACCGGCGGCGCTTCTTTGAGTATTGGAGAGTCAACTACTAGACATATCGCGGGGAGCATCGCTCAGTTTTATGGGCGCGACTCCGCAGCTTGGTGTTAAAGTTTCAACAGGGACGCGACCCTCCTAATCTTTCCAGTCCGTGGCGTTGGATATTGAAACTTGGGGGAGAGGGAGCGGTGTCGCGAGAAAGGGGAATTCTACCGAACTGCGAGGTAATCTCGTGAGTTTGCAACAAGGGGAGAGTCGCAACAGGAAGAATAGTGTAGCATTACCCATCAAATTTTGTTGTATTGGGTGTGTTGCGATAGGAAGCATCAATAGTCAGTAATGGCTAGCGGCATATATTGAAACGAAAGTCAGTGTTACTTGTAAAGGTAATTTGGAGGATCGTGGAGTTGGAAAAAAAGCAGAATAGTCGCAGAGCTCGGCGGCCGCGATAGTGGTCGCGCGAGGGGAATGTTTGATCAACCGGGGTCGCGACCTTAAACTGGTCGCGGGCCTGACCACCAACCCAGGAGTTAGCGCTTTGTTAAAGGTGTTGCAGTATCGGCGGCGGTCGCGGCGGCCTAGTTAGAACCTCCGTTACTATGGTAACATAGGCGGCGGCGATAGGTAGGTCGGCGGCGGCGGCTAAGTAAATAATCCCTTCACTGGGAGTTGGGGCAGGCGCGAGACGGTCGCAGCTTTTCCCAGCCAAAACAAAGCCACGTGTGCGCAAGTACTGGAACGGTCAAAGGTCAACCATCATGCGGAACGACTGCCGATTGGTCGGTCGGCCCCGTAGCGGCAAAAGGGGGCCGGGGTGCTATGTAGTATTGCCGGTGTGTTGAAATCATCAGTCGATTGACTGGTGGCAGTACAGTAAAGACGTGAAGGCGGCTTTGCTGTATTTTGTTACATCTTTTCAGCTTGTTGCGGCTTCAACACCTACTAATTGCTTTTCCCTTGTAGGTAGGATCCTGGTGGATCTTCATCAGGTGTAGCAGACAGCACGGAGAGGGCTGGGCAGTCAGGATGGCTGACCTAGGCCTTGATGAAGGAGCCGGGGGTGGGTCGAGGCCCACTTCCCCCAACGCAAGAGGGCGACCTGGCGCTCGATGGCGTAGTCGAGCAGCCGATGGAAGGCGTGGAAGATGCTGACGGGGACGAGGTGTTGATGGCACGTATCGTCGCCCTGACGCAAGGCGTGGACGGCGGGGGGGCAGCCGGCTGTGCCCGACAACGAGGCTGCGGACGGAGAGGACGTCGACGCAGAGTCGGAGGAGGCTACTCCCCGGGTCGTTTGGCGTGGGCGGACGAGGTCCAGCAGCAGGAGGATTCCCAGCCACAGGAGGAAGAACTGGAGCGGGACGCAGCGGCTACTTCGCCAAAGCCTGACGGGTCGAAAGCCCCGCAGGTAGCGGCAAGTGGCACAAGGCGTCGCGGCCCCGACCTCAAGCGCGAGCCGACTGAGAAGGAGGAACGTCGGTTTTCGCGGAACCATACACACGTCAGGTGTTGTATGTCAACAGGTATCTGGGGGATCATCCCGAAGAAGGCGTCCGTTACCTGGCGGACCACATCACTGGCTTGCCTCAGCATTCTTACCAGAAGTCGAGGGAGCCAGGGTATGGAGGCGTGTTGCCACCGCAGTGGTTGGCACGATCTCCCACAGATTTTCGCTCGCGGGGACCGAAACCGGAGCTGAGGTGGCGAGCAGTAGGGAGGGTGGCGAACCTGTCCGGTCATACCGCCTTTCCCAAGCTGGTTCCCGAGGTGACCTTCTCGGCAGCCCGACTACCGGTGGACTCAATCACGCGTGAAAACGCGAGGTTGTTGTTCGTCGCATACCTAGAAGCAGGCATGAGGTGTCCAGTCGCAGGATGCGAACCCTGGGCAGCTCTGGATGCAGAGAGCAAGTACGCTCTGCCTCAACCCCAAGCCATGTTGACGCGGGATCGTCAGTTTCTGACTCGGCGACCCGGCAACTGCGCCAAGATGGACGCGACACTGGTATGTGCATCGCGTACACAGTCACAGCGGGAGCACGGATGGGATGGGTTCGAGAGTGTCTTAGAGCACTGGGCCCATTTCCATATGAAGGGGGGATGTTGCTTCTCCGCCCCTTGCTGCAGCGGAGTGGCCATTGAAGATTTGCCGTCGACCTGTCAGAACGTGGTTTTCCCGTCTCTGTCGGCAGCTGTTCAGCACATGGTGGCTGAGCATCACAACGAGGTCGACATGAAGAAAGCCGAGCTCCTGGAGGCGCGGGAGAGAGCCCGCCATCGCGCCAAGAACAGGGGGAGGCGAGGAGCGAGGGAGGAGAGGGCGACGACCGCGGAATGGGGGACCTCAGTTCGCCTCGTTCCGTCGCCCAAACCCTGGTGCTGGAATTCATGAACCTGTATGTGTCGCATATCGGGTTACCTCAGGTCATCGGGAGAAAGAAATGGTTTCCCGATGCGAAGCTGGCACGCAGCGTCTTTGTGGGCTTCCATCTACGCAAGTAGATATGGACAAGCAGCCCCTGTGGGATGACGTGCACAAAGACTGGCTAAAGACATGCCGTGAAGATTTCGCCCGGTGGACGGCGCGCCTCTCAGCTCGTGCTGTGCGGTAGCAACCCCGAAGGGGCCAGCCGGTACAGCGAGGTGGCGGCGTCGCAGCCGGGCGCAGCAGCACCAGATCAGCAGCAGCTTTACCCAAGATCCCCAGGAAGAAGTCTGTTGCCACGCGAGCTCCGGAGCCTGTAGCCACACCTGTGCCAGCCAGGCACAGTGTGATGCAGGCCCTCTTCAAGTCGGTGAAAGGGCTTGCTACCCCTTTGCCGGCTCCAGCAACCAGTCCGACCGCCAAGAAGTCGCCGGTCGCGACTGCGACGTCATCTTCGGAGTATCCGGGCACGGGTACTGCCGGCACGGGCTCACCACCTCCTCCATCGCGACCATCCCGACCGGGACAGCGCGGTGGGCGAGGAACTGGGGGAGAGGGTGGAGCTACGCAGAAGCGCGGCCGCTCAAACTCCGCCAGCATCAGCCCGACTTCGCGGGGAGGCAAGAAGCCTAGCCTCGCAGGACACCTGCGCCATGACCGCGACACGTGGGTCAGTCGCGCCCAGAAGGCAGAGGAGGAGCTGGCAGCGCTGCGAAGCACGCACGCTGCAATGGAAAAGGAGTTTCGCACCAAAGAGACCAAGTGGGCGCGAGATCGCGTTGGTCTGGATCAGCAGCTCCTTACCCAAACCAAGAGAGGCGATGACTACAAGGAGGAAGTGGATCGCCTGCGTGCCGAGAGGGATGACGCGCGACGAGAGCGTAATGCACTACAAGCGCAGTTAGCAACTGCGCAGGGTAGCTGCAAAAAGCTCGCTGCAGAGGTGCAGGCTGTTCGTGAGGAAATCGCGACAGCACGAGAGGAAGCGAAGCCAATGGCGACCGAGCTGGCGTCATTGCGAGCAACGGCGACCTACGCAATTCCACAAGGGAGTCTGCGTGTTCGTCACACATCCAGTCGGGCGGAGCTGCAGTGGTTGTCCGAGGGGGAGCTGGTTCGGGCCTCTGGCGCGACCGCCGACTTTCGGGCAGCTGACTGGAGGACGCTGCAGGACCTCATGAATGCTCAGCAAGGAGAGATCGCGCACGCGCGCGACATGCTCACCGAGCACAAGAAGACCACCCCCGAGTTCGATGTCCACTCAGCTGTCTACACCTGTGTACGGCAGTTGGTGGCTGGGCTCGAGGACTACATGCGTCAGAATCTGGCTCCTCATCTCCCAAGCACCACATCGGCAGAACTCTCTCTGGCCGATGAACTCCGCGCGGCGCCGGAGCGTTCCTCGTCCTGCATCGTGGTCGACAAGCTCGACACGACCGCGGGCGGGGACGCTTCACTGCGGCAGGAGCTGGCCCTTGCACAGCAAGAGGCCAAACTTTACAAGGAGTTCGCGCAACAACGGACAGCCGACATGGACAGGATGCATCGGCAAGGCGCGAAGAATGCAGACAACATTCGTGAGATGTCAGCCACCTTCCAGGAGCTGATTGGGAACCTCCGCGACATGACGCTGCAGCATCGCGACTCTCAGGGAGCTCGCGACTCGGGAGCAGATAGCCCGCAGGTGACACTGCAAGCCGCTGCATTAGAACAGGAGCTGGACGACTGTTACGGCCGTTTCCAGCACATCGAGGCAGCCTCGGACTCCGTCAAGATGACCAAGAGATCCGAGAAGGGCGGGGACCAGGTGGGAACGTCGGGGGCAACGGGAGGGTCAAGGCCCGATCGTACGTCCTCGCGCACTCCCAGCCTCTCCTCGTCAAGTCGTTCATCCAACTCCGTGGAGAGCATGGATGCAACGTCCGACCCTGGTGGTTCAACTGTCGCTCCTACGAGTTCGTCAGGAGGCGGCGACCGGGCTACTTCATCAGGAACCCTCGGCAAAGGGAAGCGGAATCCCGTCCCCTCAGCATCTGCAGAGAGGGCCAAGGCTCGCGCTTCCAAGAACAGCGGGACCAAGTCTGGCATCCCGCTGGCCAAGAAGTAGGCTGCGCCGGGTGGAGAAGGGCATGGCAAGCCGACCGACGGGTCGAGGGTGTCGTGTCCTGAGTCGAGTTAGGCGGCACTGTTGAGTGTTAGCCGAGTGAGTGCCCAGCAACGCCGGACGCGGCGCGGCGAAATCTTGGTGGCTGGGACACCAAGGGAGTAAGGGGTTGTCCTCGCAGGCGGTGGGCCAGTTACCACCCCCGCTTGTGCGGTTGGGCTTTTTGAGTCCAGGGGCAATCCGACCTACAGTGGCTTTTGTGTTTGTTTGCCGTCGGCTAATTGTACTCTACACGGTACACCATCCGACATCGTAGCCGGCGGCCCCCTCAAGTAGTTTGGCCCTTTTTTTAGGTGTGCGGCCCTCTTCTAAATTTCCCTTCCGTTTCGTGTAATAAGTCGCGGGTCCCTTTACCCCCCTCCTATTTTTAACGGTGTCCACAGTCCTGCTGCGTTTCACTTAAACACCAGGTGGACGTTGGGGGAGAGTTTTTTTTTTGTATATTTTCAGGTGCTCGGGCGCGGCAAGTGTGAAAAGACGGCCCAAGTTGCGACCAGTGTCGCGAAGCGTCGCGTCAGCTTGCGGAATTGACCCCATGAAGCAGTCGTGGATTCCCGAACAATGGAGTGCGAGTGGAGAGAGAGTGTGGGTGGCGCCCGAGTGCCGCCCAGCGCCGTGAACACTTTGGATACTTTCACTGTTTCGTTTAATGTGTAGTTCCCACGCAGGTAGGCTATACCCTTAAAAGCGGTATAGTCCTAACTCCGTGTGAACTGGGGGAGTGTGTAACGAAACTAGTTTTTGTTAGGTCTCCAGTGCGCGAGGTTGCAGCAACCTCGCTGAGTATAAAGTAGCCATAAGTAAGTTGCACTGGACTAGGTTTATTATCCCCTTGTTACACAGTACTGAGACCAGGCCATTAGGGCCTCAGTTTCCTTGTAGACGCTAGTCGGATAACCTATTCCCAACGGAATAGGCCTTCTTTACATATCTGGTAACCTGGCGAACCCCCCTCCTCCCGCGCCTGGGACCACGTGGGATAGGCCTTCTTTACATATCTGACGGGGCGTAGGGGCCTGTCGTGAACCCGGGTTAGTCACCAGGCACTCGCCTGCTGGACCGGTGGCCTGTGCCTGGAACATCTGGAACATAGGAACTAATCTGCCAACAGATTAATTTGGAACACTTGCCAACCCGCCCGTGGGCAGTGACATTCACCCAGGGCTCATGACTTTGGTTACAGAATAATGAAATGGCTGCGTGCAGACGTTCCTCAGCAGACTACTCCTCGTTGTGTTTCAATAGAACGGACGTTGCCACGTGCCCATGTACCATGGACATGTACTAAGTCTGTAGGTCGTGGGGTGTATTACCCAGGTTTCATAGAAACATCTCACATATGGGGAAGACTTCTTTTTTGTACAAGACAATCTTTGCCACGGGCGTCCCCTACGACAACCACGGTACCCACCAAGTCCACGACGGTGAGGGAGGAAGGCCACCGGCCAAACCTGTGTAGAGAAGTGGTAGAAAAGAGGGCCTATTCACATGGGGAATAGGTGCCAGCCCTACATGCTGCTGTACCATGTCTAAGAGTGAACTGCCGCTAATCGGCAAAATCCAGTACAAGAGAGTACTGGTTCCTAATCCTTCAGTGGCCATAGTAAAGGAGAACAACGCCTAACAAGGTGTGTGTGTCTGAGATATTAACCTAGTCCAGTGCAACTTATACTATAGGGGAATTTATACTCTGCGGTCATGCTTGTTGAACATGTGCCCTGAGGCCCTAACAACTTTTGTTACACTAGCAGTATACACATAACAGAAAAATAAGTGACTTCTTATTTGAAATTTAAAAATAAATAGCCAGTTGTGTATGACTGTCTCTTATTTGTTTTATATTCAAGATATATAGTAATATTGATCAAATACATTGTCCATCACTTCAGTGAACATAAAAAAGAACATCGTCAAAAACAGCATTGACTGCAGATCTAGATTAAAAAAGCTGTAATTAGCTCTTGTTTATTAGCATTTATTAGCATGGCATTGGCACAGTCTGAGGTTATTAATATGTGTCCATGATATCCATGCTTAGGAAATATACTATTGTATTAGATCGAAATTGCAATATAATTTCATCATAATAAAAGATAAATACCTAGATCCACTATGGTCCTAAATCTATCACCAGTTGAAAATAATTCATCTATGTTACTTTGTTAGTTTATCATATGATTTATATTGATGGACTTCAAGTACATAAGTCTTCATATGGTTGTAATACATTGTCACTACTAGTGACCTCATGCACTGTCTAACCCATGTGCTTTTACACCAGGTGATTGGCACACTCAATGATAGGCCAGTATTTATAAATTGGGCACACTAATAATACCTGATAAGTTATTGTTTTAAGGATACTTTTAAGGATAAAATAATTTTATTGCGGATGTTAAATCCATATTAGCATAATAAAAATTATATACATATATACTTATTTCATACAAAATTATAGTTTTAGTTTGATTTCTAAGACTAATGAATTTCCCCATTTGCAGGTGATTATTGTGTTTGTTAGTCCATTTAGGTAGTGCTATGACAGGTCTAGCCATCTCATAAATTTGATTTTTTTCTATAGTACTGAGACCAGGCCATTAGGGCCTCAGTTTCCTTGTAGACGCTAGTCGGATGGCACGTAAGGGCTGGTAACCTATTCCTTTGGGGATAGGCCTTCTTTACATATCTGACAGGGGCTGGCGGTGGCGAACCCCTCCTCCCGTGCCTGGGACCCACGTGGCTTCGCCGGGGCCGCCCTGATCGTTGCGTGTCAGCACCGGCCCGATCCCCTACAGCGTAGGGGCCTGTCGTGAAACCGGGTTAGTCACCAGGCACTCGCCAGTACGCTGGACGGTGGCCTGTGCGTGGGGTACCAGTTAACACAACGAGGGAGTAGTAAGGGAACCAACATCGTCAAGGGATCAGTCGTCAGTCGCGCGTCCTAGCCTCGGGCTAGTGGCGTCTTGATCACACAGCTGAAGAATTTGCCCAGGGACCTTCGCAGGTCGTACTGGCGCCGCGACCGATTCCACTTTGTTTACACCTTTTCTCATCTATATACTTAAAGAGTCACTAAGGCCATTTTAAAACTAAATATACAATATCCTTTTGTGGTTATATCAATTATTGGTACATTGAACAGTAGAATGAAAACATTTATTTATTTTGATATGGCATCTTGTTAAATAATCGAATAGGCCTTGTAAAGTTATTTGGAAGATCATGGATTCAAACTCACGGTCTCCTGTCCATGATTCAGACCAGTCATATGTCATGGGTGGACCTGCTAACCACTGCACCAATCTCCCTTGACGAAGTACACACACTTCAGTCAGCACCAGTATCAATCTTACGCAATGGCACTTTCCTGCCTTAATACTATTATTAGCCTACTAGCCTTGCAGCCCTAATCACAGTCACTGCCTACTACGATCATTTAGGCGCGTGCATGATACTTGATAGAACTGTTCCCTGGGCCACTTCTTTTACAATATGTTAATAATAATGGCTAATCAAAAATAATACAGATCAGCCTTTGTCAATTTGCTATGACATCACTTTAGTGTGGTGAAAGTTTATTGCTCAAGACTAGAACAAGAGGGATTTAACTTGTGATGTCAGCACAATAACACATACTAAACACTAGTGTAAACAAAGTAGCTGGAACATCTGGAACATCCGGAACTAATCTGCCAACAGATTAACTGGAACACGTGCCAACCCGCCCGTGGGCAGTGACACTCACCCAGGGCTCATGACCTCGGGGGCCGCGTGACCCTGGCTGCGCTGCAGACGTTCCTCAGCTAGACTACTCCTCGTTGTGTTTCCTTAGCCTACACGTGCTCCACGTGCTCCATGTACCAGGACCGCCGGCGGTCTGTAGGTCGTGGGGTGTATTACCCGGGTTTCACGAGAGGCCTCCACACGGGGAAGACTTCGCACCGGTGCTGACACTCTGTGCTACGGGCATCCCCTACGCACAACCACGGTAGACCAAGTCCACGACGGTGAGGGAGGAAGGCCACCGGCCAAACCTCGGTAGAGAACAAGTAGAAAAGAGGGCCTATTCACATCGGGAATAGGTTGCCAGCCCTACATGCTGCTGTACCAGCGTCTAAGAGAGAACTGCCGCTAATCGGCTCAATCCAGTACAAGAGAGTACTGGTTCCTAATCCTACAGTGGCCATAGTAAAGGAGAACAACGCCTAACAAGGTGTGTGTAACTGAGATATTAACCTAGTCCAGTGCAACTTATACTATAGGGGAATTTATACTCTGCGGTCATGCTGCAATGAACCTGTGCCCTGGAGGCCCTAACAACTTTTGTTACACTAGCAGTATACACATAACAGAAAAATAAGTGACTTCTTATTTGAAATTTAAAATAAATAGCCAGTTGTGTATACAATTTCTTTTTTGTTTTATATTCAAGATATATAGTAATATTGATCAAATACATTGTGTATTCATTTCAGTGAACATAAAAGAACATCATCAAAACAGCATTGACTGCAGATCTAGATTAAAAGCTGTAATTAGCTGTGTTTATTAGCATTTATTAGCATGGGCATTGGCACAAAAATGAGGTTATTAATATGTGTCCATGTCTATCCATGCTTAGTAAATATACTATTTTATTAGATCGAAATTGCAATATAATTTCATCATTCCAAAAGATAAATACCTAGATCCACTATGGTCCTATATCTATCACCAGTTGGTGATAATTCATCTATGTTACTTTGTTAGTTTATCATATGATTTATATTGATACTTCAAGTACACTAAGTCTTCATATGGTTGTAATACATTGTCACTACTAGTGACCTCATGCACTGTCTAACCCATGTGCTCTTACACCAGGTGATTGGCACACTCAATGATAGGCCAGTATTTATAAATTGGGCACACTAATAATACCTGATAAGTTATTGTTTTAAGGATAAGGATAAGGATAAGGATAATTTTATTTCGGATGTTAAATCCATATTAGCAAGGAAAAATTATATACATATATACATTTCATACAAAATTATAGTTTTAGTTTGATTTATAAAGCAAATGAATTTCCCCATTTGCAGGTGATTATTGTGTTTGTTAGTCCATTTAGGTAGATTATATGACAGGTCTAGTCTTCTCATAAATTTGATTTTTTTTAATTCTGTAGATATTTTCCATATTACCCTTTTTTATTGTAATGTATTGATGACCAAATACACTGTCAAAACAAATTGTCATTTTCAATATATTGATTCACTTCATCCATCCACAAAGTATTAAAAAGGTCATATTTTTAGCATCAAAAACTTTGAAATCAATATTTCAATTTTTGTTAAAAAGCAAGTTTCTCATGCTCAATTAACAGTCTATATGATACTGAAACGAAAGTCAGTGAGATACATCTTTTGAATATCTGGTAAAGGTATTGAGGAATCTCACGACCTTCCAACCATGATTCAGACCAGTCATATGTCATAGTCGGCTGTGCAGACCACTACACCAATTCCCCTAGACGACTGAGACAAGCTTCGTAACGTGCCTATATGCTTTCAGACACACATGTCTGACACCTGACGCTATATTTAGCCTTAGCCTTGATCAACTGTTGATCCGACATGCACCCACTAACCTTGTACCGAGTACGTTGTAATCAATGCAGGATGCATTGTGCTCGTTCTCACTTCACTTTTGTTACAATACAAAAAATAAAAGCAAAAAAGCCTATAATACATGTACAAATAAAGATATGTTTACATTTAAAACAATGTATTGTCTATTAGAAATGTGCAACATCAATGGTAAGAACACAATTTGAATGTGTAAAAAAATTATGCATGTGTTTTAACGTGTCAAAACCTTGGGGAAACCCAAAAATAGTTATCAAAATGGCATTAGTGACTCTTTAAAAAGAGTTTTTCATAAAGTTATTTAGATGTAATTTTCTAACATAACGTATTAAAAATATTTACAGCATCAATCATCATCCTCCTCATCAAGCAGCTTAAGTCCATATTTGACCATTAGAAGGTGTTTGTCTGGCTTCTCAGTTATCTGCCATCTCAATATCCATTCTCCAGATCTTGAAGTCTTCTTCGATGGTACTCACCAAGATTTTCTTGATCCCCCTTTTAGTTTGTTACCATCAATCACGATCTCCTTGCATCTTTTGATCCTGCCACTGCTTCTGTGCACATGGCTAGACCTGCGCAATCTGCCGTGCCATGCCAAGGACTCCAGATCAGGGATACCCACTTCCATATAACATGATGCTTCTTATATAGACATCATAAATGCTTCCATGGGTGAGCATTGACATATTCCTGTTTGAGAATAATAGTGGTAGCTCCCTAACTTGTCCCTGACACATCCTGTGATAACATTGACTGTGCAGCCTCCATCAGCACATATTGTGTCTCCAAGATAGCAGAATGTACATTACCTCAAGCCGATAGTCATCCCAAAGAAAATGTTTCATTGGCCTTCCATTTAAAGGGTGTTGCTATGCCTAGGCAACAGGGACTTATTCAACGGATCTTCTTTTTCCAGATATTAAATAAATGAGAAATCGAGTGCTTTGTTTTATGTCATATAATCTCTTGCAGCTGATGTACTGTAAATATAGCATCTATTAAGCTTTACCTGGCATTAAACCAAAGTGAAGCAACCCTCTCCATTTTCTTCATGACCTGATCTATAAGTTTAAATTCACAGAATTTTGCTCTCCAAGGCATCAGCGTTCTCCCTGCATAAGTTTCTAATGAAATTTTCATCCCCTTCAGATGGTATATGGCTTTCTAACACTATGTTATTGTGCATTTGTGAAAGGACAGTGACAATTCTCAGACCGACAGCCTTCAGAATTAACAAGGAGAGATTTATGTCATTTTATATAAAATGGTGGCCATTTTGGATTTCAATGTTTTCAGGTTGGTATAGCAACATATGCGCAATGTTCATATTTGCAAAAGCAACACAAGGGGCCTCTCTAACTGACATATGTTTTATGTATTATACTTTAGTCTAGTGCAAAAAATAAACATTTTTTGATGAATACAAATATTTGAGGATCAATGTCAGCCATCTTCGATTTATTGATTTTGGTCGCCATGGTAACATTTAAGTCTAGAAAATAATACTCTGTGATCATTTAAATCTACATTTTGGTGTATTTTACGTTAAGATAGGGCAAAAACTGAGCGTTTTCATGACTTGTATGATTTTTCACCCATGGAAGGTGGCCATCTTGGATTTATTGATCAATAGTTGCCATAGCAACATTCCTTTTCAGGAAATCATGCTCTGTGTAGGCCAGTCAATTTGAACATTGAAATGGAAATTTTGACTAACAAACAAATTTATGTATTTTTGTGTTCTTTTAGGTATTTTCAAATGGCCGCCAAAATTCATATAATATTGCCCATAACTCTTTAAATATTGGTTTTCAGACACATTATTACTATTATTCATTGATAGGAAATAGCATATAAGGATTCTAAAGATCGTGTTATATTTGACCTTGAGGGCTTTTCAAGGTCAAAAGGGTAAAATTACCCCCATAATTATAGTAAAAACTGTTCTTCATTCGTGGTAGCTGATATACTATGAATATTTGTATTTTCTATCACTAAGTACATAATTCAATAGAATTGAAATAAACCAATAACCAGCTTGGTAAGAATACTGAAGTCCTTATTTTTGGAAATATTTACCAATTTACCTATTTTGTAGAAACAG